>APFE031615079.1:187691-205325 GCA_000404065.3 Pinus taeda
TCTAGATGAGTAGCTTGTACATACACCTCATCTATACTAGTGGGATTAAACATGAGGATGGTATGCCTCATGTAGCTGTGTAGACCACCAATGTACTTCAAAAGAGTCTCTGGTGAGTCTAATGAGATACCTAGAATCAATGCTCTCTTTCTAAATTCTTGAGTGTACCCTTGCACACTTTTCCCTTTCAACTGCCGAAGAGTTTGCCAACTCATCATGGCTTGTTGCATGTAGGCCAATGGATAGAACTGCTTCTTAATTGTAGAAAAAAAGTCACTCTAGACTGAGATGGTCTTACCATGTCTTTTCATGTCAGCTTGGGTTCTACCTTCCCACCAAACCAAAGCAGTGCCTCCTAGGCGTAGGCTTGCCAGCTGAATTTTTCTCTTGTCTGAGTCAATGTTCTGCACTCTGCAATACACATTAATTTGTCTAATCCAATTGTCCAACTTTTTAGCATTTAGCTCTCCATCATATATAGGAAAGTTAAATTTAACATCTAGCTTAATCAAAGATGTTTTCTTATTATGCATAAGGCTATTAGGAGGTGTGAGAAAGTTTTCCTCTTTCCCTTTTCCTTTTGAGTGGTCATGGGAATGTGACTTATCTTCTTCTTTATCTTGCTTAGAACCTGATGAATCTTCATCCTTATGCTTTCTAAAGTCCCTATACATTTCTTCTACCATAGAATTTATAGCTAGGAAACTCTTTATGAATTGAGGGTCTGGCCCCACAGAACCTTCCTCTGACATTTTCTTTCGAGGATAGACTCTCCCAATTTCAGGATTAGTTTCGACCAACTGTCCTTCTCCTAATTTGATCTTTGATCTAGTGAGAATTCAACAACTAAACCAACATAAGATTTTCCAACCTTACAGCCCAGACCTTTGATACCACTTGATCTGATAATCACCCTATGAGTGACCTCAGTTAAAGATTTATTAGTTAAAGGTATTACAGACTCATATGTTGGTATGTGTGTCTATGTTATTTAAGCAACGGATCGATCAGATTGCAAGTACATAGACACTTGAAATGGAAAACAACAGAGAAATACAGTAAGCAAACACAAGACACAATAAATTAATAAGGAGTTCACCCTATCCTCCAGGGCTACGTCTCCGGTCCAGCTCTCAGTGCTGGCCTTCTTTTATTGTGTCTTGAAGTAGAGAATTACAATGAAGGAGCTCAATATGAGTCTCCTGAAACGAGATTAAATTGGCAGGGTGGTTCTTGGATGCCCCAAGCCACTAGAGTACACAGACTCTTTTCCTTACCAGCTCTGTGACCTTCTGGTCTATAATGGAGAGAGCCCAATGTGGTGCTCAGTCCAGACAGATCCTCTCTAGGATGGCTTGAATCCCTCAAGCTCTCTAGTGCTCGATGATGCCTTTGGTCAGCTCTACTCTCTATCTTTCGTTCTGTTGTTGCTTCACTGTCTTTCTTCTTTCTGTTCTTCCTTTCAGTATTCCATCCTCCTCTTAGGGTTCTGGTGTCTTTCTCTTTATCTTTTATGTTCTCTATTCATGGCTTTTAAGCCATTCAGGCTCATGGTGAGTCGGTTCTTCTTCCACTTTCGTCGATTTGCCTGCCTGCAGCTGTGATTGGAGTTCCCTGTTTAGTGTCATCATCAGACTCACAGGGAGTGGCCACATGTCCTCCTGCGAACTGCGGTAGCCTTTTGTCGGTTTAATTCTTTCATTACATCGTGGAATGAGTCTTTTGCCAACGTGGCGTTCAATCTGGACTTCAGATTCTATCACATTGCGGCTTAATCCCCCATCAATTCTGTCTTCTCCATTGGGCGCGATCTTAGCCGTTAGATCTGAAGCCCCCAGATCCGACGCCATATGCACGTTTCACGTGATTGACTTGCTCGACCGTTAGTGCATGATTAGTGGCGGTTTTCTCCCTCCTTTGCTTGCCACGTGTCGGCTGCCGAGTGGGATCGCTCTATTTTCATCAATTTCTCTTACCGTTTGAGGGTGCCCCTGATCAATACCGCCGGTTTTTGGAGTGGGTCCTGCCTTTAGCGCTTTAGCTTTTTGTCCCATGATTTTCCAGCTCCCATGCAACTGAGTGCTCGGGGCTTCTCCATCTTGAGGGTTTTCGCAATCGTGGATCAAAAACCTGCTCTGTTTCCTGATTTGGGCCTCCCAGGGGCTAAATTCGCCTCCCGAGCAGTCTCCATGGGCCTCAGTCAGTGCGCTTTGATTGAGGTCCTCGTCATTCCACGCTGGCTGCCATTTCCACTGGTTGAGAGGTGTTTTTGATCACTGTTTTAAATTCTTTGAAGTCTGTCCTGACCTGGTACAACCATGGATCTATTAATTATTCTTTATGGATCCAATTCGAATCACTTAATCTTCCACTATTGGTTCACCATTGTAATTGATGTACTTGTATATTTCAACTCATAACTAAAGCTCTATGAGCCAACACATTTTCATGCATGTATTGCAAATATTTAAGGACTATTTTTGGGATGTTTATGGTATATGTTTTATTCATATGTAATGGAAAAATTGAACTATTTTGGTGGCTTCGGTACTTGTCTTGTTGAATGTGTGTTGTATTCGCCTTCATATCATTGCATGAATTATTTCGCTAATGAATCTTTTCATGCTCTCATGAGACTCTTCTAGGATATTACTATTACTTTCCTCATAGAGACTCACTTTTTTTCTCCCTTCGTGGAGGTTTCCTTTTATATCCTGTAATTGGTGCTTCACAATGTCATCTTACTTGCTTATTCAAGATTTATGTGTATAATCTCTTGTGTTATCTGTTTAAACCAAGACAAACCTTTGTGGTATGGTGGTCCGGTCAATACTCCAGATGGAGCTCCTACTCTAAACAATGTGAGGTTTAACTGGAACTACACATCGGGGAGACCCCCTGTATGTTGGTGATATCTAGCACCATCAACATTCTAGCACTAGAAGGAGGTCTAGATGACAAGATGTGCCCGTTGAGTCTCTTATCTTAAATGGATCATCCTAAAATCATACTTCTAGGGTGTTTTTCCAACCTATCCCCTGATAGACATTTAATCCCAATGAGCCTCTTTATCACTTGTCTTAATTAAAGTTCGATGGTGCAGATGGAACATCCATAACTGAGCACATCTATGATTTTCTTAAATTTTGTGAATAGTACGAAATCAACAATGAAGATTTTTCATGTTTTTCTTTCTTCCTCACTCTTGAAGGTCATGTTAATCGATGGTGTCATACGAAATCAATGATGAATATTTTTCATGTTTTTCTTTCTTCCTCACTCTTGAAGGTCATGTTAATCAATGGTGTCATACCTTACTGTCTCCTTCCATCTATTCTTTTCATCATTTCTTCAGGGAGCTTCATCAAGATTTTGATAGGTATGATTATCGAGATGTTTTGGAAAGAATCAATCAAATTAGAATGAATCCTAATGAATCAATTGAGGATTTTTCTAATCGATTTCTTTACTTATGTTATGAGTTTCTAAGAGAAAATTTGGATTGGATTTCCTTAAGGAAAAGTTTGGTTTGAATCTCTCTACACAAATAATCTAAATTCCCTGATATTTATGTTCCCAAACTTTCGTAAATTGTGAGACACCTCTAATTCAAGAGGAGGAACCTGCTATTCCTTTTGTTCCTTGTCCTCCTCCTTTTCTAGTACCAATTTGGGTGCCTCTTGTGACAATGTCAAAGTTGGGAAATATAGAAATGAAATTCCTAATCTGTCTTCTCCTTAATATTCTTCCACTTTTCATGATTCAGATCCAATGGAGGAAACATTGGAATTGTTAATGAAACCTCATGTAAAGGTTAATCCTTCTATTCCTAAAGATAATATTAGAACACATAACTCTATTCTTGAATCTAATTTGGATTCCTTTCATCCTCTATCATATTTTTCTCACACTCCCTTGTCCCTTGATCCACTTGATCAATATCCTTCTGTAGGTTCTCTATTTTCCAATCCAAATGATGATTATGCGTAAGGCAGTCACTCTTCACACATGGAGGTGTAGGAAAGTGAGGATTATTTTTATCTTTCTTCTCTTTTCCACAATTCATTTAAATAGATAAATAAAGGGTGAAAAAAGAGATAGGATTCCTGTGTAGGGAGGTGAAGCAAGTGACTTCGTCGAGGTACTATCCAGGCTCACTTGAAGCGAACCATTTTTTTTGCTCCTAAAGTGAATCTGTTTGGGTATTGTCTAGGCCTGCTGGTAGCGGAGCAACATTAGAGATGAAAAATGATACTCTGAAAATCATAAACTCGTCATGCACATTACCCTTTCCCATATCAAAACAATTTTTATATAGTGTATCTTTTGTATGTGTTTTGACCAAGTAGATAAAAGTAAGATGTTATGTATAGAAATAGGTCAGGGAAATCGAGGAAATCAACACTTCCTGAAGGTCTAAACCTTAACTAAAATCTATTCCTGGACAAAGAATTTGAAGTTCGCCTAGTGTGTCGCCAAGTGTTTTCGCTACTACAACACCCTCCAAAATTTCACTACATCTGAATTTTGTAGCCTACTTCATTGCCATATCAAGTGTTGCCTTGGTCATTAAGTGTTATTTTGTGTTGTTTCATATGTCTTAAGTGTTTTGGAATGTTCTCAAGTGTCATTGAATTGACTAGAACATCTCTATATGCATTTCATGGTCATAACACCTTTGTTTTTATAAAACGACACTTTTGGGTTGCAGCCGCACACACTACACTGGTTAGACTTGGGGAATGTGCATAAAGTGGTTTTTTGATGTATATTCATTGTTGGTCAATATTTTCGAAGTTTTCTTGATGAGTTAGTATGTGTCTCACATGGTTTTATGTTTAGAAATCATCTTACTCACCCCTTGACCAATCATCGAAACTTGGAAAAATTTCGATTGAAAAACGAGCTCATTAAGGCTAAGAATGCCTGAGTGCACTCCAAAGCCTTAATGGGAGACCCTTCATTGTTCAAAAGTGACCTACACCGTCCTTGAGAGATGGGCACACTACCAAAGCACAAAGCCCTCCCTTGTTCTGTACTACACCCTCTAGAAATGACTAAGTGTTCCTTGAGCACACTCCTTTGACTCGAATAACTGCAGCCTCCTTAAGCACACTAGTGCATCATGAAGACCCAAGCCAAATCCTTCAGCCTTCCCTTATGCTCCATGCACCCTCCTAAACTACTTGAGCACATTGGTGCACCCTGAAGGCACAAAGCCCCATCCTTCACCCTTTAAGAGTGTGTCATGTGCCCATCTTGAGGCCTCTAAGGTGCATGAGTGCACCTTGAAGGCATGAAGCCTCAACCTTTAGCCTTCGAGAGTGCGCCATGTACTCTCCCTCTCTCCCTTTAGTGTATAGCACACTTGGGAAGCCTAAATCCTTCCCATTAAACCTTCAGACTTGCAACATGTGCCCTACCTTGACTGACTTATTACCTTGAGTGCATTAGCACATGATGAAGCCTCAAAGCTCCCCTTCTTCAGCCCTTCAACCTTTCGAAGTGTGCCCATGCATCTAGAAGCACCTTTTACCATTTTGAGTGCATCGAAAAGGCATACGCATGAAAATATACATAAAACATGGTAGAATAGGATATTTTTAGGCTAATAGTTTCTAGTCACAAGTCATTGCAGAAACAGGTATTCCAAGCACCTCATGGAAAACACAAATGAGGAAGATCGAGAAAAGAGGATAAGAAAAGGAAGTGTGAAAAGAACCAAGAACACACTTGAAACTTGATGATAAAAGTAACCTAAAGACTCCAAGATTGAAGACCCTTTGGAGGGTGAAAGTGCCATGATCAGAAGATAAACAAGAGCAAAGACAAAGTGGAAGTCATGTCACCATTGGAGAAAGTCCATGTCATCAGTCACTATCAGTACCAGTCATCAAAGATAGTGACATGTCAAATCTCATCATATGATGATGTCAAAGTCAAGATGTAGTACTGTAACAATTGTAAAAGAAAAAATATAATTTGTGGAAGTCCAAGAGTCATATGTGGAATAGGAAAGTCACTTAGTCATATATGGACAAAATGTATTTAGGAGAAGTCTAAAAGCCATATGGAGAAGTCCAAAAGATATTGGAAGTTCAAGAGTTGTTTAGAAGTCAAAAGGACACATTAGAAGTCCAAGAGAGATGAGGGTAATTCAAGAGTCATGGAGATACAAAAGGTCATTCCTCTTGTTATAAAAGAAACCTCATAACTCAAGCAAAGAGATTTTGGAGGCTTAAGCTTTGGAGAAGTAGTCTTGGCTTTTGTACTTGGCATAGGAGAGAAAGCTATTCTTTAGAGAAGTGAGAAGTGACTTAATGTTCCTCAATTGGAACTAGTGTTCACCATTCTAATTGATGTACTTGGATCTTTCACCTTATAACTTAATCTCTATGAGCCAACACATTTTCATGCATGTATTGCAACTGTTTTAGGACTATTCTTTGGATGTTTACAGTATATGTTTTGTCCATATGTACTTGAGAAATTGAAATATTTCGGTGGCTTTGGTACTTATCATGTTGAATGTGTGTTGTATTCCCCTTAATATCGTTGTGTGAACTATCTCTCTAATGAATTTTTTCATGCTATTGTGAGCCTCTTCGAGGAGAGTACTATTACTTTCCTCTTAGAGACTCACTTTTTGTCTCCCTTCATGAAGGTTTCCTTTTATATCCTGTAATTGGTACTTCACAATGTCATCTTACTTGCTTATTCAAGGTTTATGTGTATAATTTCTTACGTTAGCTATTTAAACCAAGATGAACCTTTGTGTTATGGTGGCCAGGCCGATACTCCAAATGTGGATCCTACTCCAAATGGTGTGAGGTCTAATTGGGACTTCACATCAGGGAAACCTCTTGTATGTTGGTGGTATCCAACACCATCAACACCTTCATTCTGTACCACAAGAATGGATCATTGATTCAGGAGCTTCACATCATATGTTTTCTTCAAAGGAATATTTTTATTCTCTACATGCATACTCAAGACCTTCTATTCTCATTGGGGGGAATTCTGCAGTTGAAGCAACTGGACAAGGAAGAGTGCAATTTGAAGATGGAAGTTTTGAGAATGCCTTGCATATTCCAAAGCTTTTTGTGAATCTTCTTTCAATGTATCATATGACATACATCGACACTGGAAGGAAAGTGGAGTTTATCTTGGATTATGTGATCATTTATGATATGAAAATTAACTTGAAGATTGCATATGGAAAGGTAAATGACCAATCTCATTTGTATACATTTTCTAATTTTGTTCCTCATTGAGATTCGATTTTGCTACTTATACATTCAAATGAAGAAAGCAAGATTTGGAATGACAAATTTGGGCACTTGAATTTTATATATATCCAAAAAACTAGAAAGAAAAAGATGTTTAAAGGATTTCTTTCCATTGAATTTTCAAATGGTTTTTATAATGGATGTTCTCTTGGAAAGCATCCATAAGACAAGTTCGAGAAGGGTCATTCATGGAGAGACTATTCACCTTTGGGGCTTGTACACCTTGATCTCATGGGTCCTTTTTTAGTACCTTCATTGAGAAAAGAAAGATATGTGTTTTCATTTGTAGATTATTACACAAGATTCACTTGGGTTTATTTCTTGAAACTCAAGTTTGAATTTTTTTAGCATCTAAATATTTTCAAAACGCATGCAGAAAATAAGTCTAGAAAATGCAGCAAGATCCTTTGCACAGATAATGGGAAGGAATATGTCATTAAATAATCCAAAATATTTGTTATGAAGTAAGCATACAATTGCAACATACAGTTCCTTACACTCCGTAGAAAAATGGGGTAGCTGAGAGGAAGAATAGATCTTTGAAAGAGATGGTCAGTTGCATGTTGCATGCAAGATCTATTCCATCAAAATTGTGGGGTGAAGCTATAAATTATGCCTCATACATCTAGAATAGATCTCCTAATAACTTTTTTACTTGAAAAACACCTTTTTTAGGCTTGGACTAGCATGCAACCTGAAGTAAGTCATTTCCTCATTTTTTATCTCAAGCACGAGCTCGCATTCCTATAGAGAAGAGAAAGGCTTTGGAGCCTCAGAGGTAGGAATGCATGTTTGTTGGATATTCTGATGAAGTCAAAGGGAACAAATTGCTTGATATCAACACTGAAGAGATCTTTATCGAAAGGAGTGTAAAGTTTGAAGAATTTGCTTTGCATGCACCACCAGAGGAACCTGTTACAAAGTTTCCCTCACCATTAGTCGATGAGTATGCTATAGGAATTAATGTGTAGATTTGAAACTAATCATGAAATTTACTAAATCACAAGACTCGAAGCTACTCTATTGATTTGTGGAAGTTAATTCACCGTATAGAACATAAATCATATACATGGAAAGGAAACATCACACATGCACAAATATTTATTGAGGTGAAAGTAACTGCACAAAACCCCTTCCTATATGTATTGCATTAATCAAAGAATAGATATGAATACATATGCTTTCTTAAGCCTGAGCACAACCTATAAGTGTATAGTCTATCCCTTTGCCTGACTGACTGACTCTAGCTAACACTTAGCCAATTTTTAATCCCTCGAAGCTCCTATTTTCTTGTGTTGTTCCTTGAGGAAATTAGCTCCTATTATTTAGGAAATTCCCTCTATTGAATTGCGCAATTCCTCTAGTTCCTTCCTCTGATTGCATGCACCACCTATACATATTGGAATATGCTACAACTGATAGTGCATTTCCTTGAAATCTCCATCTCAACAGGGTAACTCAAATTCTCTGCATGCAACAATTATTTTTGGTTTATTTATCAATTAACTAGTTGATCACTGAGTGTCGTTGAAGTTACACTTCCACAACATGACCTCCACTAGTTCTTCTAACAGTTAGAACTAGTTAAAATGAAAATAGATCAAATTAATTGAAATAGATTGCTACAAATTAGTAATAAATCATACTGAACTAAACTAAATCTTCCCCAACTTGAATTAACTAAGTTAACTGAGTGACATGTGCCATGTCACCTTAGTTAATGACCTCTAAGATTTCTGCTAAAATAGAAATTTGAATTTTCTCTAGTTTGACCAAGGCAAATTCAAACTGAGATTTTCTTGCTGCGTTTTCAACACTTCCTCTCAGTAAGAAAAGAATTATCAACCACCCCTATATTGTACCTGTGGAACTTGAACTTCCCTCTTTACAAGGCCTTTGTCAAAATATCAACATCTTGTTCCTATGGTGAAATGTACTGCAACAACATAATCTGCCTCTGCACACAATCCCGTAAATGGTGATACCAAATATTAATATGCTTGGATAGATCGCGAAAAACAATATTTTCAAAGAGTTTGATGCAAATTTGATTATCACAATTGGATCCATCATCTGAACGAATAATCCAACAAGTATTTCTCGCATCTAGATTGCCTCACATGCTGCTTGACTGCCAACCATGTATTATGCTTTTGCTGAGCTGAGTGCCACTGATCTTTTCTTGCTACTATACCTAGAAACCACTACATGCCCAATGCTAAAAATTCCACCTGATGTACTCTTTCAATCTGATGGACTCCCCACCCAATCTGCATCTATGGAGCCACACAAATTCACTCCTTTTGTCCATTTGTACAAAATTCCAAACTGGGTAGTGCCTCTAAGGTATCGTAGAACATTATTAGCTGCCGTCCAAAATAGTTTGGTTGGACTAACCATAACTTGGCTCAATTAGTTGACTGCATAACGCATATCTAGTCAGGTATACACAAGATACATGAGTGAACCCACCAATTGTTGGTAAATAGTAACATCCAATTCCTCACCTGAAGTGGCGTCCTCTTTCCTCTAGTTGGTCGCTAGAGGAGTCTCCATGGGTTTGCACCTGTCCATGCGGAACTTATGAAGTATCCCATTGGCATACTGTCCCTGAGAGTCAAACAATTCTCTGTCACCTTACCATACTTCCAATCCAAGGAAGTAGTGCATGATACCCATGTCCCTCATCTCAAACTCTCATGCAAGGTCCTCCTTGCAAGATTTGATCAATTTCTAATCACCAGTCAAAATCAAGTCATCAACATATAAGAAATTAATCAGCAATTTACCTTCTACCAAAATGTGATAGAGGTTTGCATCCACTTCACTTTTGGTGAAGCCTAAACTGGTGAGATAACTATCGATCCTGGTGTACCAAGAATGGGGTGCTTGCTTGATACTATACAATTCTTTCTTGAGTTAGCACACATGAGACTCTTGATCATAAGTCTCAAATCCTTCTGGTTGCTCGATACAAACCTCCTCCTCAATAAATCTATTGAGGAATGTTGTTTTCACATCCATATGGTGGATCTTCCACCCCATCTGTGTAGCTAAAGGAAGGATTGATCTAATGGATGAGTACCTTGCCACAGGAGAAAAGGTCTCCTAATAGTCAATCCCCTCAACCTAATAGTACCCCTTGGCCATAAATTTGGCCTTTTACTTTTCTATGCTTTTGTCTGCCGCATGATTCACCTTGAAGATCCATCTCGAACCCACAACTGATTTGTTTGTTAGTCTTGTGACCACTTCCCAAACAATGTTGTTTACAATGGATTTTTACTGCTCCACCATTGCATTAACCCATACAGGTTTCTCTATTGTTTCCTCGAAAGAGGATGGTTTGATCTCTATTAGCTCAGTCATTAGAGCCATCTAGGTAGTGTACAAATCTGGTGACCTTCTTTACCTACGCTGATTTGAAGGAGCGCCCACATTCTCCCTTGCATCTTGAAAAGTCTCTCAACTTCCCTGGTCCTTTTCTTGGTTTCTTTGGATGGTTCTACTTGAGTGGTTGTCTCTACTCTCTTCTCCTCAACTTGTGGCTGCTCCATAACATCCCAGGGGTCCTCCTTTGGAGCTAAAAGCTCCTCCTCTGGTGGGATTTGAAGCTCCCCCTAAAGAGAGGATAGCATGGATTTGTCTTCATGAAATTTTACATCCCTTCACACAACTTTCATTCTGAGGGATGGAAAGTACACACAATAGTTGTGGGGATTTTCTATGTAACCCATAATTACCCCCAACTCTGTTGTTGGCTCTAACTTGTTCCTTGATTATTTGGATACATGGCAGTAAAAAAAGGCTCCAAAAATCCTGAAGTGGGACACATTCATCTTCCTCCCTGAGAAAGCCTCCTTCAGTGTAATCATGCCAAGAATTCAATGATGACCCATGTTCTACAAATAGAACGTTGTGTTGCATGCTTCATCCCATAAGTGTAGAGGTAGGATTTGGTCATGCAACATCACCCTTGTTGCTCCCATAATGCTACAGTTCTTCCTCTTGGCCACCCCATTTTGTTGTGGTTTGTGGGGTGTTGTCAACTCTCTTCAAATGCCTTCTTTTGCATAAAAAAATCTAAACTCATTCGACACGTACTCACCTCCATTATCACTCCTGAGAGCCTTCACCTTATTGCCTGTTTCTTTCTCAACCAGTTCCTTGAACTCCACATAGTTGGAGAATGTCTCATCCTTCTTCTTAGCTCTGAAGAAATTCTGCTACACCAATATTCAAATTTGAACCTACTACAATGACAACTTTGAAATATATGCTCTGCAGTGAATCCTGCTCCGATACCATGTAGAAATTAATGTGTAGATTCGGAATTGCTCATGAAATTTACTAAATCACAAGAATCAAAGCTACTCTACTGATCTGCGGAAGTTAATTCACCATCTAGAACATAAATAATAGACATGCAAAAGGAAACATCACATATGCACAAAGGTTTATCTAGGGGAAAGCAACTGCTCAAAACCTCTTCCTATATGTATTGCATTAATAAGATAATAAAGATGAATATATATGCTTGTTGAAGCATGAGCACAACCTGCAAGTGTATAGTCTATCCCTCTGCTTGACTAACTAAATCTGGTCAACACTTAGCCAATTTCCAATCCCTCTAAGCTCATATTTCCTTCTGTTGTTCCTTGAAGAAATTAGCTCCTATTATTTAGGAAATTCCCTCTACTGAATTGCGCAATTCCTATAGGTCCTTCCTATGACTGCATGGACCACCTGCACACATTGGAATATGTTGCAACTAATATTACACTACCTTGGAATCTCCATCTCAACTTGGTAACTCAAATTCTTTGCATGCAACAATTATTTTGGGTTAATTGATCAGTTAACTTGTTGATCACTGAGTGTGGTTAAAGTTTTGCTTCCAAAACTTTACCTCCACTAGTTCTTCTGACAATTAGTACAAGTTTAACTGACAAAAACTCAAATTAACTAAAATAGATTGCTACAAATTAGTAATCAATTATACTGAACTGAACTCATGATTCTCCAACTCAAATTAACTAAGTTAAATGAGTGAAAAGTGCCATGTCACCTCAATTAACTACCTCCAAGATTTTTGTTGATATAGAAATTAAATTTTTCTCTGGTTTGACCAAGGCAAAGTCAAACTATGATTTTATTGCTACATTTTCAACATATGCATATGACACTTCATATTAGAATTCCAATCTAGATAAGCCCTTGCCTATGACACTTGTTGTACCACTAGTTGTTGAACATAGAGATAATACTTCCTCATGTAGTTTAGAAGATTCTTGACCACCTTTAGCACAAAAATGGCATAGCGTGAATGATCTCTTAAATGATCCTACCACTCCACCTCGCACTCTTAGCTATGGAGCCATGCATGCTCATGCACACTTATATGATGCATGCATTTGATCCATAGACTTATGCATATGCATATGGGCATCCTAAATGGAAAGTATGAGTGGATGAGGAATACAACTCTCTCATTGAAAACCAGACTTGGGATCTAGTTCCATTACCTCCCAATCATAAACTTGTCAGGTGCAAGTGGTTTTACCAAAGAAAGAAAGAAGCAAATGACCAAGTTAGTCGATATAAAGCACTGTTGGTGGCGAAAGGTTTTTAGCAGGTACATGGTATTGACTATGACGAGACTTTTGCTCCAGTGGCAAAGATGGATTCCATTCGGCTAGCTCTTTCCATTGCAACAACAAGGCAGTGGGAGGTGCATCATATGGATGTGAAGAATTCCATTCTTCATGGCGATCTCGAGGAGGAAATCTACATGAAGCAACCACATGGATACATGAAAAAATCATCTTTGGTATGCAAGCTAAAGAAATCTCTCTATGGACTCCAGCAGGCACGTAAAGTGTGGTATGGAAAGATAGATTCGCATTTGTTATCTCAAAATTTTGTATGCTGCAAATCTGACTCCAATCTTTATTTGTTGAAGAAAATTGATTCCTTGTTGATCTTAGTACTCTACGTAGATGATATTTTTATAACAGGTAGTTCAATTTATGCCATTGCTAAGATTAAAATTGTATTGCATAAGCAATTTCCTATGACAAATATGGGCTTGCTAAATTTATTCCTTGGACTAAAGATAAATCAAAATGGTCATGGGATTACCATTTCTCAACCAAAGTATGTTAGAGATCTTTTGGCAAGATTTCACATGAGTGACTACAACCAAATTCTGCACCTTTCTTATCATGGATAAAGGGTGAGAATGACAAAGACACACCATTGGTTGATTTTGTTATCACCCAGTAATTTCCCAAGGTTAAGGAAAGAGATCACCAGGGTAACCACAAACCAACTTTTATACTCGGGTTCTAGCCAACCTAAGTCCAAATAGGGCTCTCTCTTTATAATTTAACTTTGTTTTGGTGGGATTTTAGTCTAGTTCTTAATGCTCATAACGTTTTGATTTTGGTTGGGTGGTGGATTTCTAGGAACATATGGCTAGAGTAAGGCTTTCAAGCCATTGGGCTATGGAGTCAATCAAAGAATGGCTTAACTGGATCAAATCAATCACTAAAGCAAGAGTTCACAGGGCAGGCTAGCAAAGCAAAAGGCAAATCTTTAGGGTCAAATGGATGAGGTAGTCCTAACCAGGGTAAAAGGGAAATGAAGAATCCTTAAACTGAGATCAAGATGAAAAGCAGGAAGTGATCATGAGCAAAGTGCAACTAAGAATCCTTTACTATAGACCTAGGGGGAAACTACGGAAGTAAGGGAGCAATTAAGAAGTCCCAGACTAAGATAGTTTAGCAGAAAACATTAAGAATGTAAATATTCAAGACAGAGAGCATTAAAGCCAGTTCTGAAATATCATTCCTAGTTTAAAATTCAGATTTCATAGAGACACATATGATTATTAATAAAAATAAAGAGAAACAATAATAGAGATGAGAGAGAATACTTATTTGATTTCCGCTTTACAAAAGAATCCTGTGAAATGTCTTTACTTTTATTCCTTGATCCAACAAGCCAATCCAGTCTTGATTATAATAGCTCCTTAACTTGAGAAGAAAATGTATATAGAAATGTCTTTGAATCCACCCCAAAATACTTCAAATGAAGAAGTATTTATACAAATTCTAAATTGAAATATCTTGAAAAAATATCAAGATTGGTTTACAAATATCTCAAACTATTTTACATTAATAGAACTTAAATAAAGGACACTCAAAACTAATGAATCTATTTGGCACTATATTTATGGATTTATGGTGATGAAAGAAGAGAAATTCGAATTTGATAGCAACTCTTAATTGATGATGAGGCATCCAAGTCACTAACTGCATCCTTTCTTTATGCATTCTTCTCCAGCAATTATGCAAGATTAGGGTCCATTGATACCTTTGTATATCTCAATTCGAGATAGATTTGTAAAAAGTGAAAGAGGTTATTGTAGATAATTATGTTTTTGAGATAAAAATCTATCAGTTTCCAAAAATTAAGCTCCATTTCACAATATTCTCTGCAAAAAGATGTCAAAAACAGAACTTTGCATAGTCCAAAAATTTAGCTCTGAAGATACACACTTATCTCCCTTTTGGTAATACCTGCATAAATAGTGAGATGGGTTTTTGTATATTAGCCTTTTAGGAACACAAAACTCCTTCAGTTTCACCAAATTCATTTTGGATTGGCCGAACTAGTTTCTACAAAACTATGATTTAAACAGGAAATTTCTGAAGAATGTACCATTTCTGCTCTGATTTCATCTTTTAACCTTAAATTTCTTTTAACTGTTTTTCACTTTTACTTTGGATAAAATTTATTATTGTTGGTAAAAGTGTTTTCATCTCTGTTTAACCCTTACTACCTCCATGTTTACTTTTATTGTTTACTTTTACTGCTTATTTTTACCATCTATCTTCACTTTGACATGAATCTGTATGCTTTGTAACTGTCTTCCCTACTGTTTGTCTTCATCCTAGCAATTTTACTTGACTTGGTCTTCAATCTGATACTCTTTAACTCTGATACACTTTGACTATTCTTTATTGTGTCCTTTTACCTTCACTGTATATTTTAGGTTTTTACTGTCTATTTCAACAGTAAATCATTTAATTCCATGTTTCCTTTGCTTGTCTTTTAACTATGTGCTTTATTTTGCATCTTTGTTTGAATAGATTTGATAACAATCTTGGATTAAATAGGTCTTATGACTAGTATTAAGACTGTTTATCCAAGGCTGCGGTCTTTTGATCGCCTGTAAAACAAAACAAATTGTTAGGAAAACGTTGGGTTGACAGGGAGGGTCATTAATGGCTTTATCAAGCTTTATAGGTTTATGGAGTGAGTCCAAAGCGATTTCAAGAGGTAAACCATGTTTGAATTGGTTAGTAGAGGCTTCAGGTGGCACAAAAGGGTTAGACAGGGTTTTACCGCACAAACAGGCGAAAACGAGCAATACTGGGGTTTTCGTGTTTAAACGGGTAAACGTTTGATTTGTTTAAATTTTGGTGCAAAGTGAACAGTAGATAGTTTGAAAGGCAGTGGGTGGCAATATGCGGTTTTCTTCACACCGCTTTCATGCTGGAGTGGTTTCGGGGGGAGGTCGCCCGATGCCATTCATCGAGCACCACGTAGCGGTGGGGCCAAAAGGGAAACCATCTATATCAGGCGGGTAAAGGTTGGACTTTGGAGGTCGCCCGATATGATCATTAACTGTCGGATCAATGGGGCCTAATCGTATGGTGATCGGGGTGGAGTTTTGACATGAGGTTTAATGGAGGGGCTCAACGGAGGTTTGAGAGTGGCAGGATTAAGTTAATCAATGGATTATGGCGGATTAAGGGTGTCGGGGGTGATTCCATTGGCGGAGGGTTTTGGTTATTAATTAATCACTGATCGACTAATTAACCCATTAATCATGTTATGATATTAATAAAGTTTATGTTTCAAACTTTAGGGGCGGGGTATTAATATAAGGGTTTTGTTTTATAACTATATACGGGAAGGGTTTTATTGCTTTGTGGGAATTAATACATATATGAATGTTAGAAATTAATATGGAAACAAAAAAGTGCTAAAGTGTAATGTATTCATTTACTTGTTATTTTCATAACACATTATACTTAGGCTTGAATTATTTTCGGGTTTTTTGAAGGAAAGGGGTTTTTCCATGGGGGGATGATCACTTTTTTCTAAGGTTTTATCCTTAGAGAAAGGGGTTTATTACGGGAATGGAGAATATGAGTGAATTTGAAGGGGGTGAATGTTCATGCAGGGACTTTTAGGATCTATAAGTCATTGGGTTGAGGGTTCGATCCATCCAGAAGTCAGAGAAATGCTCTAAGCCCCTTTGACTTAAGATTTTGAGTACTTAAGACTTTTTGTTGGAAATTAGTTAAGTGAAAAATGTAATGAGTGAGGGAAGTTAATCAATTGAGTTTGTGAACTTTATATATGCCCAATTTTCATCCATACTTAGAACTTTGATGATGAAGGTTGATTAATATGCTTTTATCTAACAATCATCACAATTCTGCAACCATTCTTCTACTTACCCACCTACTCATCCTACCATTTTTTCTTCTCTTTATTAGGGTGCAATTAAGCTGGAAAACCCTTATCAAAACATTTTTCTTTTCTTTTACAATAGTAATCTAACTAAGTCTAACCTTATTACATCTAAGGGCTTAGATTAAACAGTTGAGCTCCTTTTTATTTACTCTACCTAATCTATTTATCTGCCAAGATTACACTGTTTGGTCAGATTTTATTTCTCTATCTATAAGCATGAAATAGTCAAGTTTAAACATTTTTGTTACCAGGAATAATGTCCATTCGGATGCTGCTATTCCCACTAAGACTAGTAGCTATCTTAGAAACAAACAAGTAAAGTCTATTTTTGCTTTCCTTTATGAAGATAGGCAAGAGGGGAACCAAGAAGATCAACCTTAGACTTGCGCTTGATTTCCTCTCCTACCTGATAGAGCTTTGCCGCTTCTTCTTCATCTACCCAGCTTCAAGGAGCACCTGTGGAATCACAACAACACACTACTATCGAAGAACAAAGATCTATATTCATAAATAACACAAGACCAGATGTGTGTTAACCATACAAATGCATATATAAGTAAATATACAAGAATATGGAGGAGAACTTGAATAGCTTTATTAAGATAAAATGTAGCAAGAGGATTACAACCATATATTCTGACCCAACATCATCCTCCAGCTAGAAAGCCCTTCTTCACCTCAAGTAAAGCTTAGATCACCCAACACTATGAATGTCCACCAGAAAACCAACAACACTTCTCTATAAGATACAAAATTCCAGCCCCTGGATCTCTGTGATGAGGGATCCATATAT
>APFE031615084.1:0-11996 GCA_000404065.3 Pinus taeda
GAGTGTCAAAACATAAGGAAGCTCTAGGGATTTCATATTTGAGTTTCTTATTTCCTAGTCCTACCACCTCCCTTTCTGCAGAAACCCAATATTTTGCTGGAATGTTTTTAATGTTAAGAATGTTGATGTCAGCACCAGAATCCAGCAATGCAGTCATAAAGAATATTTGATCTTGGATACAAATTTTTACTTTAACATGGTGTTGTTGATATGTAATAGTAAATAATCTCATATCCTGAAAACCAAAATGCGGGTCTGACCTTCCTTCTACAATTTCAATTTCTTTGTGGTGAGATCCTGTATTCCAGGATTCTTCTTCTTCTTCTTCTTTAATCTCCTTTCCTTTCTTTAGTTCTGCTATCTGTGCTTTGATGGCGGAGATTTCTGATTTGAGTTGGTGAATTTCACCACTCACTTCTCCCAAAGTCAGGGATCTTATTTTCCCTGGTTTTTGATGATGCCTTTGGAAAGATTTAGTGTTCTTTTCATATGAAGCGTCAACAAACAATGGCTTCTTACCTGAGTCTTTTGAAGCTTTAGATTTGAGTTGCTCTGTGAAGGCTTCTATCAGGCGATCTTTCATTGCACCTTCTTCCATGTTCCTGATTTGGGATAAAATATTCATCTCAGCTTCTTCTTCAGTAGATGCCATGAGAACTTTTTCTTTGGGAGGCTTTGGCCTTTCTTCTTCACTGGAGCTGTCAGAAATTTCAGAAACATCATCATAGAAAACATGGCATGCACATTCATCAGAATCTGAACAAGAACATTCTGATAAATCTGAATCACTAAAATGGCCCACATTTACTTGAAATTCTTCATCTGTACTACTAAAAGAATCCAGAGATGAATCTTCTAGTTGGTGCTGTTGAGTTGTAATATGAAAATTTGGACAATGTTTTGTATCATGTAATTTTGACTTGCATCTGAGACAGGAGAATGGGCTAGAATGTTCCTTTTTGACTTGTTTAGCTTTCTGGGCATAAACAGCTGTCTTTTTCCCCCTTCCAAGTTTAGATTCCTCACCTTGAGGACATCTTGAGGCTGTATGTCCTGTCTGTCCACACACCCAACAAGTTATTTTGTTCCACTTTTCTTGCTTGGATGAGTGTAAATGAATGTCAGAAGGATTATAGTAGTGAGTCTTTGGAATATACCTATAATAACCTTTTCTTTTAGGGGCTTTATCCTTTGTGGGATATTTTCTTTTATTCCTTAGGTAATTCCTTTTATTTTTGTAGAAAGTCTCCTTAAATTCTCTTTTTGCTCTTTTCTTAGACTTTCTTCTTTTAACCAATGGGTCATCAACTGTTAATCCATATTTACTGCAGATGGATTTTTTATCCGGCAACCGAGATAATTTTTCTAAGGATTTATTGACTCTTGAACTGGTGCAAAGGCTGACTAGAGTCTTTGTAATAAGAGAATAGATTTCTCCCCATGTATATGACTCGAAGGGCAACTGAAAAATATCCTGCATTTTGATATAATCAACAAATCTGGAAGGTAAAGCAGCAATAGATATTTGAATTCCCACAGTTAGCAAAATTCTCATAAATACCAAGCCATGAACCTAGATTCTGTAATTTCTTGGATCCTTCGTACAATAAAACAATAATAATAATAACTATAAATAAGTTGTTACATAATATTAATTATTAATTATATTATTCACCATTAATTTCATCTGCGAATTATTCACCATGAGATGCGTCTGCACCCATTACTCGCATTTTAAAAAACACAAGGGATTTCATTTGTTTTAGTGTTATTAGAGAACAAATTATAAATAAAGTACTCAGGTTTCCAAGCAACACCCAGACATAATCTGGGTGAAATATTATAGAATTGAGCCATCATCAATTTAGCAAATATTTTAAAATCAAATCAAATCAACAGCAATCAAATCAAATATTGTAAGTGCCCACTCACTTACAATCTTTTAGTGGTCTTTGCACCACTGACGTCCTCTACACAGTTTATGAAATGCGAGATTGGGTCGAGGCCTTTCTCTGCATGCTAGCTTGAATACAAATACAGAGTTGGACTATTAGGAACTCATTTGTAATTTGTATTGCGTACAAACATAGATAGAATGATGTTAGACCGGATATGTAACACGAATTTTCTTGGATGGTAAACATATGGAATATATGCCACTCAGGTTCACTTCAAGATTGCATGGTTTTTTTAAATAATTATATATATCAAATTTACTATATATATATTCGTGTACTAAAAATATTTATTCATTCAACTAAATCAACAAATGCACAACGGAGCTATTCACAGTAATTGAAATAAAATAAAAAATAAAAAAAATAAGAAATGAAATAATTAAAAGGAATCGTTATCCAAGATAAAATTTGATACTGTAAAATTATCTTCATTTATGGATTATGATATTATATATATATACAATAAGTGTTGTTTTAAGATAGGGCAATTATCTTGGGCACAAAATTAGTTGGTTGAGAGAATATCTCAACAGCACACCAAATTATGCACATATAGATATAACCACTCCTATAGAATAGGCACAAACTCCTTTACATAGAAGTCACAACTGAGACAAGTAGGAATTACATTTTCCAACACTCCTTAATGACTAGATGTATCAATATCAATTTGCAAGATCTACATCTGGTCCAGTCTTGCAATTACACCTTGTACCTTGTTCATGCAAATGTTGATGTCCATATAAAGGAACAACCATTTACCGGAATGCATGGGTTCCCAACCACTGCAACCACCAGTCTACTAGGAAGTTCTTCACATACATGGTTCATCCAAGCTCTAGATGAACTCCCCCTAAATATAAAATTTCACCTCATAGAATCTAAAATCAATATGGTTCAACCAAGTGTATCCATCCCACATGACACACTCTTCCACAGTGTTAAAACTCTCTAATAGAGGGAACACATAACAAAGGGACATGCATGCCTCTCTAGCTCCTATAACAAGTACATAAAACATTTGAGGGCCACAACTAACCATTACAGAACAATATATGACATCTAGATTTGTACTAATTACAATATGTGACTCGTACTTTATCATGGTCATCAGTCTATTCTACAAAGACAAACAAAATTTCACCACACCATTCATATGTTGGAATACATCACTATTTTTCCACTTGAATGTCATAGGCTTTATACTTTTGAGTCTTTGGCATTTTCATTTTTAACTTTGGCAAGTTGGCCTTGGTCTCCATGTTTTACCTGTCATCAGTTAGAATTGTGAATTCTAACAAAATGACTTCATATTGAGGTTGCAAATCTCAATATGTATACAAATGTCCAAGACTTATTCACTTTTACCCATACAAAAAAAAACAATACCAAATTACAATATAAGCACAAACGATAACAATAATCCAATATCAATTTTTACGAATGAAGAAAACTTGCCAGCAAACATTCAACACAGGGCCAGACCATTTGTTATTGCAGGCAAACCACCCAAACTTTATCTTACAAGAACACCACCCACACTACTTTTGTGGGCAGATCTAAGATCATATACTACAAACTGTCTTCAGTCTAATCCTTATCAGATCACTGACAACATATCACTCCATGTTTCTTCACGAACAAGCACCAGTAGCACCGTTACAACTGTTTGCTGGCTTACACTTCGACGAGCAACAATTTGTCACCACTTCTCATGCGCTCAACCTCAAGGAGATACAATCACCAATTTCTTATCCAATCAACTCTTCAAGCTCAGCCATAAGGGTTCTCAACCACCAAGGCTTAGCTCTGCCACCAAAAATTTCGAGTCAACCACCAAGGCTTTGCATTGTCACTAAGGGCCAGGATTTATTCACTCAGGCTTTTGAATTAGCCACCAAGGCTTTGCACTGCCATTACAGCTCATGACTCAACCACTAAGGCTTTTGAATCTAGCCACCAAAGATCTTCACTGCCACTGGGCTCTCCAACCACCAAGGCTCAATTTTTCCACTAAGGTAGTCACTTCAGCCACCAAGGCTCACCATCTTTTCTCCAGAGCACGCAACAACGCATAGGTCAGATCTCCAGTTACGTCGCCACAGTAATGTTGATCACACAACAAATATCCGCACCAAATTAAACTCTCCATCATCATCGAATGACATATGGTACCGACACATTAAGCTTCCAAGCATACCTCCTCATGCTGGGTGCCTATTTGCAACAATGAACAACCACTATCGAGCTTATCTCCTCACACTTGCCTGGATCGGGAAGCTCATCACACTGCATCAAGAATATCATAAATTTTCTTTAAATATGAGTAAGGATTGATTTTCATTAGGGGAATTTTGTAGTCTAAAATGGACCTCCTAAGGAAATTATAAAATATTAATGGAAATAATAAAATAATATTAGATTACATCATTAAATTTTAAAGGGAAAAAAGAAAAAACTAGTTTCTCAACTCGTATTTTCAACTTATCTCCCAATGGGTTGGCTCAAATTTCAAGCGAGAACACTCATTGGATGCATAATTTTATTCCTCATCCAACGACTACACATGTTTCATACTTTGGATGAGCCTTGCTACACAAAAAATGAGAAATACATGAAAAACGTGATTGCAATAATGCTTTTTCATGTATTTTGCATTTTTCATATACCAAGGTCCATGAAAAGTATGCAACATGGGTACTCCTTGGATGATGAACTAAAATTTTCATCCAATGAGTATTCCCGCTTGAAATTCAGGTAAAAACTTAAGGAGATAAGTTCAAAATACAAATTGAAAAATAGTTTTATTATTTTATTATTTATAGTATCTTTTACTTTTTTACCGCAAAAATGGAAAATCATCCTGGATGGTTGAAATCATCATCTTCATTCCTATTGGTTCTTATAAATTTTATTTTGGTTGTACATTTTCCTTAGGAGGCCCATTTTAGACCTCAAAAATTCTCTAATGCCTCTACATCCCAATCTCTGCACAACCAAACCCATTCAAATGTTCATCATACAATCTTCATTGTCATGCCTTCCTCATCTTTGGTTGTTAATCATCCCTGCAAATAAATTTGGTTATTATTGGAATGACCAGTTCCAACACAGACACAAATGTGTGACAATAGTTGGCCTAACTAAATATCACAACAACAAAGTGTACAATTCTTTCAACTAGATTTACATTAATAACAAGACCCAATCAAATTTAATTTTGAAGCATTCAAGCCTTTCAATAGCTCCAATTCTTCCACTTTAAATTTTGATGCTTTTGTGAGATATCATAAATGTTAGTAAGATTGGAATCATTGTTGCACTATGCTGTTTCAATGTGTGACCACTAATGATGTAATGATTCAATTTGTAAAGTTTCTTATATGTTTCTTCTGCAATTTCCACAAAGAGAAAAAAGACTGTTGACCATAACCAATATATAAAATGAATGTACTTTGGAGGCAATAGAATGGAAATTGTCAGAATTGGAACTAAAGGGATACACTCTATTAGTACATATGGGCGATGATCATCAAAAAAACCTCAAGTAAACCGTGCTAACAATACCCAATGTTAGTAGAGGAAAGAGAGAAGGAGTTTCAGTGCAGTGATCGATTATTTTGATGATGAAGATCACCATAATTGAAATCAATGCAATAGTCACTAGTAAATGGTCCCATACAAGCCTAGCTTGAGATGGTAATAAGGTGAAATAAAATCATTGTCTTCAACTCTAGCATAAAAGATGAACCAACCCCAAAATCCTCCACTTAAAATTCCCAAAACTCTAATTCTGTGAGGTTGAAGAGAAAGAAGAGGGTTGTAAACCTCCAACTTCCTGAGAAAGGCATTGTCCCCTGCATCAATAACTAAACATCACTCCTTCACTCCACGTTCCATGATTACTGCACTAGATAACATTCCATCTCGAGCTCCACCCCGCTTACTCTATGTTCTGCCTGTGTCGCTAAATTCTTTCATCTTTGCAAACAACAATATCAATCTAGAGCAGTAGCATAAGTATATTGTGCATAGCCAAGACAGGGATCCATGATCTCTGAGACATCCCATTTTCTATTCTCTTGTATTTCTTACACCATGCTTTGTGTTGCCCTTAGGATTATTCTAGTATCCCTTGGTCACGTTGCCACCACAGATGCAGACCTCGCCTGTGCACACTTGCAACTGGGGGAAATTATTGTCGACCAAAATGGTGAGCTCTCAACTTTTCCACATGATCGATTGGACTTAGAGGTGTTGAATCCACACATAGTAGTGAAATGCACTCTAAGAAACACAACTTAGCAAAATTTTCCAACATAGCATAGAAAATGTTCCAATAAATATTGACCTCGTACCAAATGTCATGGCATCTAAAGACTACTGGAAGTATAAATGGTAGAGAATGGTTTCTCAAATCTTAGATCATCTATTCCATTCAACCCATCTTCATAAAAATTATCTCCAATTGAAATGACAACTGCTAGTAGTTATGAAACTCATTTTCCAAGTACCAATTTTTGCACTGGAATTTCACCTCTCTGGTCTACAACTTGACCTGTAGCTGCCACCTATAAATTTTTAAAGATGGGAAACAAACATAAGTTGCAAACTAGTAGATCCCGCACAGCATGTGCTTCACATTGGCTCCACTCTAGCTTAAGTTCTGACATGGTTCATTTCTAACATGGTTAGGTCCATGGTTAGGTGCTTCAATCATCTACATTCACCCTGTGAGTTTCTCCACACTCTACATTTCAACATTGCTCTATTCTTAATGTGTAGTTCCAAGCCATGACTGAATCTTTCCAAAATTTCGAAGGCTTTCTCCTCTTTGCAGGGGAATAACAATCAGTCTAGAAAAAGAGTAACACCAACCATGCTACATGCACGAGGCACTCCTTAGTCATAGATTTGACAAATTCTACACCTCCTTAATACACATATTGAGAAGATTAAGATTCCTTAATCATCTTATTTGTAGTCATGCTAGAAAATGTGGATCTCCTGCAATCTTCTAGGCAATATTTTCATATGGAACAACTATTGTTTTGATCCAGATCCTTACTTGGAGATGGAGTGACTCATTATCCAATCAAACACAATAGAGTATGAAAAAACTCACTATGATTCCATTGGTAGCATGTTTCATTTCCAACAAAGTCTTTGATTCCCTCGAATTGAACCGAAACGGTGGCCTCCCTTCACTCAAATGAATCACCATGGCTCACCTGAGGACTGTGCTCAACTATACTTTTTCCTTTGTTCTTCGCTAAGTTGTGCAAGTGAGGGTTACACTTAACCAAGGGACTTACTAATTCACAAACTTTTGGCAAATCACTCGAACAACAACATAAACCGAATCTCACTACACAAGCACAACACCATCAAGTTGTGATATCAATCAAAGCCTCACTATTGATGTGTCATGATATGCATTCTCACAACGATCACAATCTATGTTTTCACCATGAGAGGCCTTCGAACTAGGTAAATGGCTGTCACAATCATCGAGCTCTTCTTTGATGTAGCACTACCAAACTTCTCCTGGCCTCGCCATGATGGATCCTGAAATAGTTTCAGTATTTCCCCGAGATTTAAGAATCACACAACCATCCATCCTGAGTCTCACATTGTAGCTCCATGGAAAAGTTAATCTGGTCATCCAAGTTGTTCAGTGGTCAAAAGTAAGTTCAACAGATGATAGACAAGTATGAGCACAAACACATTACACAATACTAATTTTATTTCCCTTAGCCTAGGAGGGGCTAAGGCCCCAATCCCAAAAGGGCTCTGATACTAAGATAAAATTTGGTATTGCAAAACTGTCTTCATTAATCAGTTATGATATTACATATATACAAGAAATGTTGTCTCAAGATAGGGAGATTGTCTTAGACACATAATCAGTTGGTTGACATAATATCTCAACCACACACCAAACTAGGGACATATATATATAACCAATCCTTTTAAACAGGAACATACTCCTTTACATAGAAATTCACAAATAAGACAAGTAGGAATCACATTTTCCAACAATCTAGAGTGAGCCCTAAGTCATCCAGTCCATATTTTGTTCTTCCATGTTTTCTTGTACGTTTCCCTCCTCTTCTTTATCAAAATATGATGACTCTTCTTCCTCCTCTTCTACTCCATCTTCCCCACTGCAAATTGTGTCTGATAGTAGAAAGTTGTCTCTATAAACACCATAAAAGAGTGGAGGATCTTCTTGTTTTTCCATAGATTCTGCTAATTCTTCAAGAGTGGAAAAGCCACGTCTTCAAGAGTCTAAAATAGTATCCCGATGGAGATGGACTTGTTCTTCTTTGGAGAATATGGAATACTGATTACTCTCATAATCAATCCAACAACTTTTTCAAATTGACAAGTTATATGGTGAATTGCCTGGAGATGATCATATGGAATTACATTTAGGCTTGGGTTTAGAAGAGTCACCAGCTTCATAAGAACGAGTAGGGGAGGTGCAATGAATTTTGCTTCCTTCACCAGAAGATGGAATGATGGGGTCAGTAGGTTTATCAGGCATACAATATTGGCTTCCCTCCTTCTAGTGCCAGAAATGTTGACGGTGCTAGACTTGCCAACATTCAAGAGATCTCCTTGGTAAGTAATCCCAATTAGACCTCACACCATTTGGTGTAGGAGTCCCATATGGTACAAAGTCCTGGTTGCCAAATCATTAAATATTTTCATTGGCTCCAACTGTCAGCACAAGGGAGTGATGCAATGGTGTCTTCGAAAAGAAAGGGAGGTGTGCTTGGTGAGTGTTCAGATGCAACTGTGTCGAGGTTCTACTGTAAAGGGGGAAGAAAAGTGAGCCACTAAGTGAGAGGTAATAATACCACCTAGGAAGAGACACACATGAATGAGAAGGATCTATCTAACATCCAATGGAATAGTCCAAAACAGATGTGGCAGTCATTAAACCCAATAAACGAGGAAAGATATCTCTAGTATCCCACAAAATAGTCCACAAGGATGGGACAACAATAACAACCATTACAACACATTCTTAGTAATATAAGAACTAGAATAACTTAAATATTTCAACTATCTTAGTACATGTGAAAGAAAACATGAAATACAAACATCCACAAAATAGTATTACAAACATTCATAGTCCATGTATGAAGAAGTTGTTGGCCTTAAAGGCTTCTGTTATTAAGAAAAAGTTCCAAGACACATGTTTACAATGTACATCACTAGCACCAATAGTGGGACATTCAAGCCACTCCTTGCTCCTCAAATAACTGCACGATCTCTCTAATGAATTGTGGCAGGAGACAAGGTGAAAAGTAATTTTCTCATACAATGAGGGAGTATACATAACCAAGGGGTGATGCTTCCCCTTTGTGACTCTTTGGCTACCCTCATGACTACTCAACTTCCTATGACTTTTCAACTAACATGACTCTCCATGCTCATGTGTGTCCTTTCAAATTCCACTTTATAATACATTTGAATACAATATACATGGTCTGCAATAGTGATGTGGCATATGACCACTCATGACATGACGTGACATGAACCTACTAACATAGACTACTTCGTGATGTGGCAATGTCAAGTCATTGTTGCTATTGAGTGATGGATTTCTTCTTAGATATGATTTCTCTTCAACTCCGCATGGCTCGGTGATTCAAAGTCTTCAATGATATTTATTCTTGGATGGTAGATGAAAGCTTGCGTCTCTTTTGTTTCTCTTGATTGATACACTTGTGAGTTCAGCTGCAAGAAAGTCTTTAGACATGCTTCCCTCCTTCTTCTCCTTCTTCATTATCTCGCCATGACATGATAATGTACATTTTCTTAAAACTAACTCATGACTAAACGACATCAATTCAAAAACCCCCTAGTCTAAGATGGTGCATCCTTATCCATGAACTGAGCTCAAGACAAGCCACAGATTAGGGAGAGGGCTTCAGTCACTATGTAATGTGTAGTTCTAGCAGTTAGGGGGAGAGCTTGGGCTCTTAGGCTATGCAATGTGTACTTAGGGAGGCTTGAGGTACAAAATTGCGCAATTTCGAGAGGGAGGGGGGTTTGATTGAGGGAAAAGACACTGGGAGAAGCATTTGCATAGTTTTGGGTGCTAAGGAAGGTTGGGATTCTATGTATTGTGCAATTCCAACAGAAAATGGAAAATATCGAGGTTTGAATATGTGAAGTTCGTACTTCAAGGCAGACTATGAGACATAGATGCGCAATCCTGTGGGCTAGGATCGGTAGATGGGAATAGGTATTCCACAGAGAAGAAGCACAGGAGGACAGGAACTACGCATTGTGCAGTTCCAAGTATCAAGGTCACAACTTAGATGGTTGAGATTGCGTAGTGCGCAGTTCAATTGGGGCCTAGTGAGGCTAAGTTGCTAAGTCGGGAAGATTGTCTGAAAATGGTTACGTGTGGAATGGGTAATGAACTGTGATGAACCTCGACTGTGATCACACACTTATTATACTTTGATGACATGACAACATAGATCATTGGAAGACATGAACAAAGCATTTCCCTCAGTGTGAATTTCTCATGACAAGATATGACAAGAGCAACACTTAAGATAGGTTTTAGGATGACCGTGACGACTCTTGTTCGATGGTTCTCAAGACTTTGTGTATGGATGCAAGATATGTTTACATGGTTAGGAAAACTCATATACACAAAGGTCGACCTTCAAAACCATCAGTAAAGGTTCACAAGCATTGTATAACAACCAAACATGCCAAAAGATGAAAGTTAACCAAACATGCAAAAGGGACGAAAGAACTGCAAGAAATCTCATGAAATGAGCTCTAGTGTTCGCAACAACAATGTAAAAGACCAAGGAAGGCTTCGAAATTAAGTGTAAGTCAAAATTTTGAAAAATTTTGCAACATCTACAACAAATGGATAAAACTTTCTTGAAAGTGCAAAAGAAAATATTTGAATATTCAATTTGTAGAAAAAAAATAGAAAAATAAAGTATATTTTAATGTAACCTTTGTAAGATTATAATTTTGTAATGTTGAAATGGAAAGTTAGTTGAAAAATAAAAACAACGGTGATAAGAATTAAAAATGTAAATTTTAATTTATATTAAAAAAAATATTCAAAATGACAAGGGGAAGTGGAGTTCTCATTAATTCCGAAGGACAAGTTGAATATAAATATCACTGGGTCCTTGAAATTATTTCAAATAATATTGCAAAATATTTTGTCTTTTTATAGAATTTGAAGATTACTCACGTTTTTTTCACATTAACAGACTAAATATTTCACATTAACAGACTAAATGTTTAACATTGTAGCAGATAAGATCTAATGGTCCATGCTGACGAGTCTGAGATGCAGGATGGTCCACGGAACAATCATGTCAAAAGGATATAAAGAGTTGTAATTTGTGTAAAAAAAAATTAACTCCCTACATTTTCATGTGAGATTATCGGGGTATGTTACATTTAAATTTAAAATTATTTTGTATTTCTTAAGAAAAAGATAATAATTCTATTCCAACAAAAAAAATCTTGAAAATAAATAAATTATTATGTTGTCTAATTTATTGATTTTTTTGTTTTTTTCATTTTTACATATATAATGGGTTTGTTTACAAAAACCACACCTTCCATAAAACCTAAGATATCCTCAAACTTCAAAGTTTAATTGGTCTCAATGTAGACTAAGGTGTTATAATTAATTTTGTATTTATATTCCTTTTTACCTATTTTGAAAATACCAAATAAAATATATATCAACATCATTCATAAACTAAAACCATATCAAACCATTTAAATATAAATATAAAATTAAAACTTAAATAATAACAAAACCAACAACAATATATTTGAAAAATATAAAATTAGTTACCATAACCACAAAATTATTCAATATTTATGATTTATCAAAATAAAACATTTTTTAAAAATTTAAATAGAACTAAACAAAGTGACAAAAAATAAAACTCTAGAAAATTCCTCAGCTCGGGAGGAAGAATTGGTAATAGGCATAAGAGCATCCATTGTAGTTCTATATTTGTTTGG
>APFE031615090.1:2303-19894 GCA_000404065.3 Pinus taeda
CTGATTATAGACCTTTTCAGAAGAGCGAACTTGTATGAAGTGCCACGTGTCACTATTTAGACCTCTGGCTCTGAAAAATAACTAGAAGAAACTACAGTGCATCCTCTTTCTATACCTTTTTGTGAAATTTCAATCCGATGCTCGGAGAGAAATTTATGACGATTCCCCAGGTCACCTGTTTGGAATGTAATTCAGGAGTCTGCAAAAAGACCAACTTCCTCGGATCATATCTCCGCAAATATAGTGCTAAAAGCTTTGAAATTCGGACCCAAGCTGCAGCGTGATGTCTTCTCAAATGGGTTTGTTTTCCGACTTCTAAAACGTCGCAGAAACAAAGTTATAGCGAAAATTCCACGATGCCCTATTTGGAGCAGCGAAACCCCAGAACTTAGCTCTGATACCAAATGTTATGAAACCAGCTCAAGAAAAGATAGAAAAGATAGATCAACACCTTAGAATTCAGCCTCTTCGAGGAGGCAACCTCCTTTACATTACATAATGAACAATTCTTGGATGATACAAATGAACAAACCTCCTTTCTATATATAGGAGTCTAAGGAGTCACAATATAACCCCGCCGACCTAACAATAATAATAAAGCACAAAAATAACAATAGAGGGATTCTATGGGGCACAATAATAACAAAATGGGGGCAATAGGGGCACAACAATATTAATAAGGGGTACAACTACCATAGTAATGGGGTAATCAATAGTATTATAGGGACCCAACAATGTCCTTCCTCATTCCTTCCAAAAAATAAAAGAATGTTCCATTCATATGTTTTATGAAAGCTTGAATAACCTACTCTTGGATATGCATAGAGTTCAAATAAGACATTTGATTTAAATGTTGATTTTTTCTTCAAATATAAATGTGCTTTTATACTGAATATCTTCATTTTTCTAAGTGTATACCTAATATGCATAAGGTTCCATTTGAAGTTTTTATATCGAGTGATATTGGGCTATATTAAAAATTATTTAGAGGATTTCATTTAACCAATCCACTACTATGAAGGTGAGTGAAAATAGCTTCCCTTCGTCTTCATACTTTAGACAGAGACGATATACTACTACATTAACCAAGTGCTTCTTATAAATTATCTCATAATAATTCCCAATAGTATAGTGACCCATTTTTATTGCTCAAGCAATGAAACATTTTCTTCCAATAAGTATTTTAGAATGTGATGAATTTTTAAAATATGGAAACATTATCCTAGCAGGCATGGATGCCATATATCCAGAACATGTAATATAGGAATTAGTTATTATTCATAAGATTATTTTCATAAGGGTGGTTTTCTAGGAAGGGCCAATGGTCATCTCTCTTACATGAGTATTATTCCAATTCCATTGTCGAGGGTGTTATATTCCAAGAGAAAGGCCTTAGTGAAGTATGGTATAATTAGTACTATGGCTATACACATAATATTATTCAAATCCTTGAAGTTATTTTCTATGGAATCATTCCAACTAAAATAAAGTTTTTAAGAAAGGTTGTGAGGGGAATTTAAATATTATCATAGTTTCTTATGAATTTTCTAGTAGGAATAACCTTCTAGTAAGCATTGAATCTTACAATTATTTATTTCACACTATTACATTGACCTTGTTTACTAAATGACCTCCATACATTGCAACATATATATCTACTTAGGGGGGTATGGTAAGAGCCTAACACCATTCAACCACTAATCTATGTCTTCCCCAATATTTCTTCAAGGGGGTTATTTCTAATTGGTGAAATAATTACTCTCTTCCATCATTGTCCCTTCCACCAGCAAGGTCAGTGCCTTAGGTGTAGCCAACATATGTTGTTCTTGAATCTACACAACATAGAGTTTTATATTATTTTACGTTACACATTCAACTCTTCTCTAACTCTTCACAGGCATATTCCATCTCTTATCACATAATATATCTTATTCTTTTTATTCAACAACATAGTTTTTCTTCATACAAAATCATCTTCTTGTTTCAATTATGGCTTATGTAGTCTTCTAGGTTTTCTTAATATTCATTTAAACATTATCTTCATTCATAATCCTTTTTCCTATAATTCTTTCATTATATAATTATCTACCTACAACTAGAAATGTTCATTCATCCAATTCATATTCAACAACAACTCCACGCTGTAAAGAGTTCTTTAACTTTAGAGATCTTCAAACTAACATATTATTTTACTACCAATCTTATGATTTTAGAACTATTTTTTTCTTCTCTCCTAGAGTTTTAGGTTACTTTGATACCACTTGGTGTAAGGAGGGACACCCCCTCACCCCTTTGATAATTCAAGGCATGCACTAAAATTCCATAATCATTCAAGCAAATGATACAACATTCTCGCTTTCACAAATGGAATCTCAAGATCATATATAAACATGTGTCTAATTACTAGCATCGTCCACAAATTATGATTACATGGAATAAAAAAAATCCTCATAAACATAGAGGATTTAAAGTGGAAACCATAAGGAGAAAAATTACACTGTCTAAATGCTCAATCTCTCTTCTTTATTCAATTCTACAAAAAATCTTATAGTTGGATCTCAACCTCTTCCTCAATTATAAGTGTCTTTGATTGTTGATATAAATTATTTTACTTATCATAATCTCTATGGATCACTCCCTTGAAATATACACCTTATGTCTTTTATCTTCTTCTTTCCTTGACTATTCAAGAACTATCATGAAATCTTCCGCTACAATAACTATCCATAGTTATGCAACGTCTACTTGTGCAACCCTTTGTAACAACTAGTATTCCATGTCCATGTTTCCTCCATTCTATGCATGACCTAATATTTTTCTCATGGTTATCTTCTCACTAGTTGAGATGTCATTTTAACGATAAGTCTTTCTTCTCATTATAATATAATTTGATGCTAAAGTAGAAAAAATCAAAGAATATTCTACTAATTGAATAAACTTATACCACATACTCAAGTATGAACTACATGTCCTATGTATAAAACTAACCGTATTTGACAAAGTGTTATGTCTTATATTATTATTTTGTGTAATAATGGTGAGTTGTCATATCGATGGATTTGTAGAGGAAGTTAATGTGTTGAAATTAAGATTTGGATGTGTTTTTCTTTGATCAAGAAGAGATGTTCTTTAAGGCAATAGAAACTCCACATATGAAGGAAAACCAAGCTTAAATATATTTTCATCAAATTGCTCAATGATTCTAGATAAATTATGTTGAAGTAGCCTAAGTTTTTAATGTGGAATTTTGATTTTTTATTTATACTGAATGCGAAGCTTGCACATTGTACCACAATTGAGACGTTGAAAATTTGTAAGGAATATGATTCTTTTGATGTGTTTTTTTTTTTCCTCTTGAAGTGACTGACTTATAGAACTTCCCTAAAAGGTCTTGAAAAATCTATATGGATTTGATAAATTTTTGTGGCTTTATCAATTTAATATTTTTATATATAAAATTGTTTTTAGTAATTTGAGATAGTATACCAGTTGATGAAACTTACATGACACACACTCAAGTTTGATTTACTTGTCATGTGTAGAAAATTAACCTAACTTGACAATGCAGTACGTTTTCTAACCTTATTGTTTGTATGGTAAGTTGTTTCATAGAAAAAGTTAATTGTATTGAACTTAAGATGTACGTATACCAAAGGATTTGGTGTATTTTTCTTTGATCAATAAGATATGTACTTTAATTAGGCCATAAGATCTCAACACTAAAAACCTGTTGCATTTCAAGGTATAAAGTACATTTTCACCCAACGGATAAATGATTGTATATATATCATATAAAAGAAACCTAAAAATTTGATGTGGAAATTTGAATGTTTCTTTCCATTGAATGTGAAGCCATGTTCTATCCCCATTTTAGAAGTTGATAATTTGTGAGGGATGTGATTCTTTTGATGTCATTTATTTTTTCTTAAAGCAACTCCTAGAATTTATTTAGGATGCCATTGAACATTTTCGATAATGTTTTATAAAAAAAATGGATTTATCTTCTTCTTTTTTGTATAGATAAAGGTGTTTTTTATAGGTCAAGCTATTTTAGAAATGTTTACGGGTGGTATTGGTTGAGATTCAATTCAAACCTTGAAATTTTAAGTTATGTTTGCAACAATCATTGCTATGTTGTATGAATGCATGAATCAAATGTTGTAAAATGAAATTTTAGAAAAATAATGGAGAGTTGAAAATTTTAGGAGTCATCGGGGAGCGTGTGACTAGCCTAAAAGAAGATATGAGATAATGGAGATAATACAACAATAAAATTCCAGGTAATTCCATTCCCTCTCACAAGATAATACTTGCCCTATTTTGGATACTTGTCCTATTATATAGTTCTTTAAAATCATAAAAAGAGACCATTGTATCTTTGGGCTACATTAGAACATTGTTTTCTGGGACTTCCTACAAGTAGAGAGTGGTAGCTACATATAATAGAAACATAATATCTTCAAAATTATAGAATTTATATCATAAATGTTGATGTAGCTCTTTAGAATAACGAAAAACTATTCCTACTATGTAAAATGCATGACATAATATACTTGGATATACATGTTAATGTTATGTATGATAATTGTTCAAATTATCAACAAAATAAAGTTTTATGTTTAACTACTTAACTTATAACACTATTTGGCTAAAACCAAAAATTTATTTAGTTTAGATTTTACCTCAAGTATGTTAAATCATCTCTCTTTGACATGTATGATTAGTCTCCAAGGTTTTGAATTGTAAAATATATGACACTCCCATAAGTAAGGTTCTCCCAACATTAACATGCCACAAAATACTAGGGAAACAACATGAGATCAATTTGGATTGGATCATTATATTATTTTTAATCTATCTCCATTCCTTTAGAGTGGAAAAATTAGAAGAATCAACTTACAAGGTCATTTTTACCAGCAAGTCCTAGTTTGGAGAATTGTGGTCTAAAACCTTCTAGGAGAATTTTGAGGCATTAAACAATGTATTTTGGGGTCAAAAATTTATTGTTTAAATGTAGTACCTGAGGACGTTGTTCTACACTCAAAGGCGTTTCCAACATTGTAAGAAGGATGGGACTTAGAGAATGTACATTGATTATAGAGAGTTAAGCAAGATTATGCTTGAGAATAAGTACCCTCTACCTATGATTGATGATATATTAGATCTGTTGTAGTGACCGAATACTTCACAAATATGGACCTCAAATCAAGGTAGGGCCAAGTTTGATTCAAAGAAGAAGGAACTTGGAATACTACCTTCAAAAACCATACAAGTTTTGTATGAGTGGTTATTCATGCCATTTGTCTTATATAATGCACTGACTACATTTATGAGGCTAATGAATGATGTACTACAACGCTATCTAAATTCAAAAGTTATTATTTATTTGGATGATATATAGGTTTATAGTGTTATCCAGGAGGATCACATCTCACACAATGTAAGTGCTAGAAACTTTGAAGAAGCACTGGTTGCTACAAAATCCCAAGAAAAGTGAGTTTACACAACGTTATTTGGTGTATTTAGGCCATTGATTAGTCTATGGGAACATCAATATGGATCCCATGAAGATGGAGGCTGATCTAGATTCATGAAGGCACAAAATGGAATAAAAATTTAAAATAGAAACACAAGATACACTAAAAATTAACTTTAATTAATAAATAACAAATGTTGAAAACTATTTACATTCAGAATGAAAGCAAACTAGCTCGAGTGATGGTAGCTTATCTCTAAGAATATATGTGACAGCTACATGCCTTCTAAAATGTGTTACAATGAGACTCAGAGGCCTTTTTATTAAACATCCAAAACTAATCCTAGGAGGTGAAGTGCCAAAAGGTATGGGCCCCGATGGGGTTAGTTGGAACGACAACTTCTCGGGGTCATCATTTTAGCATACGATCTTCGTTTGGTGTGCACAATAGCCTATTAGAAAGGTCTCTTCGAGAAAAAAAACTCTCAATCGATCCATGTTTTCTCGTTTCCCAAAAAAACAGTGTTTAGGGCCTCAAAACAACTCTAGAAGTTCGGGACCTAAAAATTGCCAAAAATAGAAAATTTTTGAAATGGGAAATTGTTTTGAAAAATAGGAAATTGATAGAAAGAAATGTTGGGGGTCCAAGTGGAATAGGTGGGTGGCCACTAATATCCACCTAGATCATTCCTACCCCTTTAGGAAGCAATGGTCTCCATTGCATTGAGTGACACCATGAGGTGAGTAAACTTTTGTTGAACTTGGTACTTGATCAGTCACTTGCCTTGGTGTAGGAGTTGGACAAATTTGAGAACCTAATACAGTTGGATCCTCTATCAACGAGTGTTCTTAATTTGTGTGTCCATGATCTAACCAGTTGTGGCATGGTCAATGGAATCTAGGTTGATCTATGTTGGTGTTAGCTGCTCAACAATGTTTGACGTGTCCATCAATGGTGGAAAGTATGGTTGAATGTGGTCCACATTGAATACTGGGTGTAGGCCAAGGAATGGGGGGATACTTAGCTCAAAAGTGTTGTCTCCCATAACCTTGTTGATGGTGTAAGGCCCATATCAAAGTGATCAAAGCTTCCGATGGGATATGACAAGGCATTCCTTTTGCAATGCAATGAAACCTTGTCGCCCACTTGAAACATATGTGGCACTCGATGTTGATCATGATGTTTTTTTGTACTTAGTATTTTCTTTATCCATGATATCATGAACCTCCTGGCGAATGTGCTAAATTCGTTGAATAAAATTGATGTCCTTTTCATCTTCGGGTTGAATGTGTGTACATTATGTCTGTGTAGTTGCAAGAGGCATTGCAACATCAATGGGACACAATGGTTGAAATATCAGGCCCACCTGAAAGGGGTTATGGCCATTCGAGCTATGGAGAGATTTGTTGTATTTTTGTTACACATAGGGGAGACTCTCATCCCATGTTCGTGGATGCTTAGAGTTGTACATGCATAATATCTGCATTATCATCCTATTGATGACCTATGTATGACCATCAGTCTACGGGTGCAATATAATCGACTTGGTGAATTTAGTGTCCAACAATGACCAGAGGATCGACCAAAATGCTCTTAGGATCCTATTATCCCAATCCAACATAATGGTATGTGGGGTCCTAAAATGTACCCACACACGTTCAAAGAAGAGCTTGGTAGTGGCTTCTGTTGTGATACTCTTCTTACAGGAAGTCAATATGGCTATCTTAGAAAATATATCAACAACCACAATTACATAGTCATTACATGCTTGGTAAAAGGAAAGCCAAACATATAGTCCATGGATATGGATTCCTAAGGCTGTGCAGGAGTAAGAATAGGAGTGTACAAACCTTACTTCTTAATGGTTGGCTTGGCAATGACAGAGGAATTGCAGGATTTGATATATTTTAAAATTTCTATCGAAGTTTTGGCCAATAAAAATACTTTTGCAGTATTGCCACTATCTTCTCCACACAAAAAGGTCTCACGACCCAGTTGTAATGTGCCTCCCAAATCAGCTTGGCATGCTTGCTTGAAGGAACACACAGATGTTCCAAATAGCACAATAGTCCATCCTAAAGGTGGATGTCTAGAAATAGCTTTCTAGCCATCAACATCCTATAGGTGGTTGCAAATTTTGAGTCATTTTCATATAGTTGCGACCATCTAGAGGTATCATGCCCACAAGAGTTAAGATTGTGCTTAGTGCTACAATCAGGGGTCAACTGAGGATGTTTGTGACGTGATTGGCACTACCCTTCTTGTATTTAATTTTCAAATAGAATTGTTGCAGGTATGTGGACCATTTCTGATAGTGGTCATTCTAAAACTTCCCCTATGTATGCATTAATTGAAGAGGTTAGTGATCTGTGTGGATGATCGCCTCCTTCACCAGGATATAATGTTTCCATTTCTAGAAGACCTACACATTAGAATACATTTCCTTATCATAGGTGGGGTACCTTCAAATAGTATTATAGAGGGTCACATTGTGATAGGGCATTGGATGCCCTTGCTGGGTGAGGACTAGTGCAAAGAAAAGGTGGCATTTCAATTCAATGAATCCTTCTATTGTGTTTTAGACCAAAAACACTTTGCTTTTGCTCTACTATTGGTAACTTGACCTAAGGGCCAAGTGATATGAAAGAACCCCAACAAGAATCTCTGATAGAAATTGGTAAGGCCCAAGAAGTTGCGAAGTTCTATTAGAGTTGTTGGGGTTGTCCAATATCGAATGACTCAGATCTTAGCTAGATCCCCATGCACAACTTTCTCATCGATTATGTAACCCAAATATTGAACTTGGTCCATGCCAAAGGATCATTTATCTAGGTTGGCACATAGCTTGTGTTGCCATAGGGTTTGAAGGACCTGCCAAATATGTTGCAAGTGCTCTGCCAACTCTTGTTGACAATGAGGATATCATCCATTTATACAACTACAAATGAATTGGTGAAAAGCCGCAAGATGTTATCCATTAGCCTCATAAAGTTTGTGGGGGAATTTTACAACCCGAAGGGCATGACTAACTAATTAAAGATACCCTCCTTAGACTTGAAGGTGGTCTTCTATACACTTGTTGGTTCTATTGGAACTTGGTGATATCTAGACTTCAAATCAATCTTGAAGTACTTAGCCCCCTTGAGCTGGTCAAGAAGGTCATCAATCTGTGGGATCAAGTATCTATTCCTGACTGTGATTTTTTTCAGTGCCCGATAATTAATGCAGAGTCTCTATGTCCCATCTTTCTTCTGCATGATCTAGGTGGCTCTAGGAACACTCAAAATTCAGAAATGGCTCATAATAGCTAAAAAATCAAAGTCATCGGATTGAAAGGAAACTAGGACCATATTGTAGTGCTCATCATCCTAATTTCAATGGCATGAATGGAACTCAAATATGAGTTCGTATGCTCAAGGTATTCACGATCAAAGTTTTGGTCAAACTAGGCCCAGTGGTAACCACTAACGAGGCAACAATTTGGAATTTTCTAGCACACAGATTCTGGCTGCCAAAGCAGGCAAATTTGTTGCCTTGTTAATTTATCTAGTGACCCTTAAAAATCAACAGAAATTTTTTAAATAATTGTTTTAACCAAAAAAAAAATATATATATATATATTAAATAAATAGGTAGTGTTTATATATATATATATTATATATATATATATATAATGTTTGTAATGACATTCAATTAAAATGAAGTCGGTGGGGATTGAAGTTGCCTGACCCAATGGGCCGACCCACCACCAAGTGACCCCGTCACCTATGTAACAACCAATAAAAAAACAACACATGCCACATAACAAAATGCCACCCGAGATGTAACAAACCGAGCTAAAGTTTAATAAACTCAAATGCATCGTTTAAACAACCATTTTTTTTATTTAAAAATCAAACAAGTTTGTTGTGCAGGTGGGTTTGAACCCGTAACCAATGGGTGGCCGACAACTTACCCACTGAGGGCCAACCAACAAGCCAAGTGGTGGGCTTTGATATCTTTGCCGTCCAAATTTTATTTATCCCCAAAATTTTATTCTTCGTTGAATGTATGAGCAGAGGTCAAGCACATTGGTCGTTCGAAACCTTGACACAGATGTCGAGACAGAACCATGCCTGGCATGATTTTTGAGTTGGAATCTTTGCAGGAATATTCTTGATGCTTGAGGAATCTAAAAGACTCCCTAGACGGTGATTTTTCATAGTGTCAGATTCATGACAAATTTATACTCAAATGAACTAGAATTTCATAGGGAATGTAATGGTGTGTTCTGTTTCCTCATTTGAGCATCGGTATTTCAGACAGTCAGTGGTGAGGAATCTTTGCAGAATCTTAAGGAATCTAAAAGATTCCCTTGGAGGCTAATTTTTTACCGAGGCATAATGATGACGACTTTATAGGCTTTCTCTCAAATTTTTGCAGGGAGTGCGATGGTGTCCTCAAAATTTTCATTCGAGCAATGATTTTTCACCCATCTCTTGGAAGGAATCTTTGGGGGAATCTTCAAGATTCTCGAGGGTCCAGATTTTGAAGATGTCAGAAAGGGGCCAAGTTTATAGTCGTTTGACATGATTTCGTGCCACGAATTCAACAATACAGTATATTTCATTACTAGGGCCTTGCCTTTTCAGGTCATCTCTGAAAGTGGAAGTATATGATGTAGTGACATCATGTTTTTCTTTTGATTTGCTGAGATGATGCTTTTGTTGTTGAGATCCTTACTAACATTATGTTGGATACATGTATGCCATGTCATGTGAGAATTTATTATCTTGTCATGCTGAAGGAGGGCCCATATGGGTGAGAGTTCCTATAGGGAGAACATCTCATGGAGAGACATGCCACTTTGGTTAAGGGAATTTATGCTTGTAATGACAAAGAATGTACTATGCACTCATTATCATCTTCATTAGGGGAGTTTTGAGGTCTAAAATGGGCCTCCTAAGGAAATTATAAAATAATCGTGGAAATAATAAAAAAATATTAGATTACATCATCAAATTTTAGAGGGAAAAAAGAAAAAACTATTTTTTCAACTCGTATTTTCAACTTATCTCTGTATGGGTTTACTCAAATTTCGAGCAATAACACTCGTTGGATGCAAAATTTTATTCCTCATCCAAGGAGTACCCATGTTGCATACTTTCGATGGACACTACTACATGAAAAATGAGAAATACATGAAAAACGTTATTGCAATCGCGTTTTTTCATGTATTTCTCGTTTTTTGTGTAGCAGTGTCCATTGAAAGTATGCAACATGGGTACTCATTGGATGAGGAATTAACTTTTAATCCAACGAGTACTACCACTATAAAAAATTAGGGAGATAAGTTGAAAATAAGAGTTGAAAAAGTAGTTTTATTATTTTATTGTTTTTTAATCTTTTTTACTTTTTTACTCCAAAAATGGTGAATCATCCCCCATGATTGACATTATCATATTGAATCCTATCAGTTCTTATAAATTTTATTTTGGTTGTACATTTTTCTTAGGAGGCCCATTTTAGATTTCAAAATTCCCCTAATGGTAGCATTAAATGAAGCAGGCTCCCCACTCTTGACACCGGACCCAAAGACGTAACCCACATTGGGTGATCTCCATTATCAATGCATGTGTCCTTTGATTTGATGACCATTGTTATGTTTCGTCTTCTTTAAATTATGCACATGTGGCTTTTCATACTTGTTTACATGCAATTCTGCTAACATCACAGAAGTAAAAGATCTTGCTTAATTCTGGTAACTGAAGAGATCAGGATCAATTTTGGTATCAGAGCGGTATTCTCACTGATGTGACTTGTGAGTGTGAAGAAGAAGAATGGAAAAAAAAAAAAGATATCTGTGAGTACCTCCTCAGGATGGCATGCATAGTGGACATAATGTGTGCATATTATGAGGAAAAGATGGCAAGAGAGGAATGGGAGAAAGAAAGAGCATAGGATGATGCTCCATCTACCCCCTCAAGTGGATAGTCTTCGCCTTCATCATCTTCTCATCATTCAAATGAGGAGATCAATTAGAGCCTTCAAGAAGAGAATGTTGAATTGAAGGTACTTCTACAAGAAGAGAAAGAACGGAAGAAGAGAGTGCAACTTCAGTTACGAGCCATAGAAGAGGCCTTGGAAAAATTGAAGCGCAACGAAGGCTTAGAGAAGCCATCATCACCTCTGTAGGAATAGATAGATGAGGTAAATAATGTTGATTGCTATTCAGTTTCATTTCCACATGATCTTATTTCTGTTGGAAATATGGAGGTACCCATTTTAGGAATTGGCATGAGCCTCTATACCAAGATGGGTTATAAAGGAGGAGGAATTGGTGTTAATGGCCAAGGAATGACTCAACAATTGGAGGTTGTACAAATACCTCGATTTGCAGGTTTAAGATACATTGAAGGAGAGTTCTCAAAGGTATCAAAATCTTCCAAAGCAATGTCGAAGCCATAAGAGAAAGAGGATAATTGGAACACATGAAAATCCTCCCATGACAGTGCACATTGCAGAGGAAGAGCTAAGGCAAGTTCTCATCGACAAGGTTGCATCAGAGATAGCCAAGAGAGGTATAAAAAGTCTCAGTATTCTAAAGTTATTTTTTATTACAATCATATTGTTAATGATGAGTGGAAATCATAGCATAGAAAACCATGCAGTTGTTGTGTTTTTCATAACCATGTGGTTGATGATTGCTAGAAGAGAGGTGTGCAATGCCTTCTCCAAATCAAGGAAAGAAGAAGGGTAAGTACGTATGGAGGAACAATAATTTTTGTAGTCATTGCAATAGAGGTGGACATCAAAGAGCCACATGTTAGAGGCTCCATCTAGAGCAACATCTTAAGGACAAAGTGCCTGTGCAAAAACCAGTTGGTGAAGATGTTCAACAAGCGAATCCGCCACATTCCTCTTGGTCCACTTTGTTGAGTAAGAGATGGTTTTACTAAAAATAGTAGATCTTCATGGTAGCATTTTTTAAATCTTGTGTTGCAACATAATTGTAAAAGCGATGATGTGTTTTCCATCCCTTGTTAAAGCAACGATGATGTTTTCGCCTTCTATGAATAGTTGGGGTATTGGTTTCTATTATGATGTAAACTTGACCAAAGAGTGTGTGTTATAAACTCTTGGCAAGTATGGGGATGCTTGGGTCATGATTGGTCATGTTGAGCATGTAGTTTTTAAATATTATACTACATGTTTTACAGAGGACATAGGTGTCGGTTCATTACTTATGGATTCGAAGGATGCTGGTGAAGGAGAAGGAAGTGTGGCCTATTAGGACACTTGTTCTGTATAGAATGTAACACAATAGTTTCAGATTATGTTCATGCTTTTGGAGGACCAAAAGCTCCTAAGTGGGGAGAAATGATCTAGGTGGCTCTAAGAACACTCAAAATTCATAAATGGCTAAGAATAACTTAAAAATAAAAGTCATGAAATTGAAGTGAAACAAGGACCATATCGTAGTGCTCATCGTCCTGATTCCAACAACGTGAACGACACTCAAATCTAAGTTTGTATGCTCAATGTCTTCGCGGTCAAAGTTTTGGTCAAACTAGGCCTAGCGACAACCACTAATGAGGCAACAATTTGGAATTTTTTAGCGCACAAATTTTGGCTGCCAGAATGGGAGAATTTTTCACCTCGTCAATTTTTCCAATGACCCTTAAAATTCGACAGAAAATTTGTAAATAGTTGTTTTAACAAAAAATAAAAATAAACAAAGGGATGGTAGGCCACCACCCCCGCCACCCCACCCACGATATATATAGGCTATTTGTAATGAAATTCAATTAAAATGAGGCCAATAGGGATTGAACCCACCTGGCCCAATGGTCTAGCACACCACCGAGCATCCATGTCACCTATGTAATGACCAATAAAAAAACAACACACACCACATAAGAAAACACCACCCGACATGTAACAAATTGCGCCAAAGTTTAATAAACTCAAATGTGTCATTTAAACAACCACCTTTTTTTTGTTTAAAAATCAAACAAGTTTGTTGTGTAGGCAGGTTTGAACCTGTAACCAATGGGTGGTCGAAAAATTACCAACTGAGAGCCAACCAACAAGCCAAGTGGCGAGCTTTAGTATCTTCACCACCCAAATTTTATTTATCCCCAACATTTTATTCATTTGCCAAAGAAAGGAGGAACAGAGGTCGAGCATAGTGGGAATTTGAAACCTTGACAAGGATTTCAAGGCAGAACCATGCTTGGCGAGACAAAATATTTGCAGGAATATTCTTGATGCTTGAGGAATCTAAAAGATGCCCTAGAGGGTGCTTTTTGAGTGTCAGATTCATGTCAACTTTATACTCAAATGAACGAGAATTTCGCAGAGAACATGATAGTGTGGTACGTTTCCTTATTTGGGTAGTGGAATTTCAAGTAGTCAACAATGATGAATCTTTATAGAATCTTAAGGAATCTAAAAGATTCCCTTGGAGGCTGATTTTTGACCGAGGCAGAGTGATGTCGACTTTATAGTCATTCTTCTCATAATTTTGTAGGGAGCATGATGGGGTGTTCATAATTTTCATCCGAGCAGCGATTTTTCACCCATCTCTAGGAAGGAATCTTTGGGGGGAATTTTTGAGATTCTCGAGGGTCCACATTTTGATGGTGTCAGAAAGGGGCAAAGTTTATAGTCCTTTGACATGATTTCACGCCACAAGTTCAACAATGCAGTCCATTTCGTCAGCAAAGCTTTGCATTTTCAGGCCATCCCTGAAAGTGGAGGTATATGATGCAACAATGCCATGTTTTTCTTTTGATATTTTGATCTAATGCTTTTATTGTTTAGATCCTTGCTACCATAACGTTGAAGGATACTTGTGATGAGCCCCAAAATTGGTAACATGTTGGGCTCATTTGGCCTAATTATCCTTGTTCAATCCTTCATTTTCCATAGCTTATGCATTATTTTCAATATGTTTATGTCATTTGTACGAATAAGGGTAGTCACTCTTCCTAGGTGGCTAACACGTGCTTATTTCAGGTTTTTTGACACATGTTGGAGCAAAACCGAGCAATCATGGGCTAAAAGATAGCCAAGCTTAAGGTGAGGATTCGTAGGGGGGTTGCCTATGGCATTAAATGACCCTTCCTTAGGATCTTCACCCCCAACTCCAAGCTCCAAATACCACGAAAACCGAATCTAGAAGGCAACCAAGCAGATTTTAGAAGGGATTGTCTAACTCACAGTTTGGACAGCCGAGTTCCACAGATTGAGGAGGCCAGCTAGGGCCCTCGTGATGTATAAATGTTGAGGCCTCAGCCTTTGTAAGGGACTTTTGGAAACCATTGCATATTTTGCACCATAGTGTTGCTAGCTTTACTTTGTTCTCTTGTAGCCATTTTTGGCATCACTCTTATGACTATTTTTTGATAATGAGAAGCAGTTCGATTTTATATCAACTCTGAGTTTTCCATAGGAGCCATAGCTCTCAGGGTTGGGCCCAACCTGAGAGCCTAGGGCTTCATTTCTGTATTATTACTTTTCCTTTATGCATCATTGTTTCCCTTTATGCATTTGAATGTATTTTTGTTAGGCAAATTTAGTTATGTTGCTTGGATATATCACTGTTTATGAATAGAATTGCTTCAGGTGTTTTGGTAAGATAATAATAGAAAAAGCTCCAAAGAAAATGGACAACCACACTCTCGGTTTCACCTCATCCCTATTGGATCAGGGGCTAGAATTGAAGAAATAGTGCTGCCCCAACAAAAACACTAGTTTGCTTGACCATGCAATCCTTAGTGTACTATTTTTCCTTTGCAGAAATTAGTTATGGGTTTAGAGCTCTAAAATGTTTCGCTGCATAGTTGATTTACATGGTTTTCTTTCCAATAAAGTTATTTTTCATGCATTCTTTTGATAGATAGACTAGATTAGTTAGGACTTTGATCATTTGCAAGACTTTATTGATTCGATTGAACGTACACCGTGCAGGGCATCTCCACCACTCTTTCATCCACCTAAAGCATCATCTGAGCCACCTGTTCCATCTCCTCGCTGGGTTCCTCGTCTCCCATCTGTCCTTTTTTCACGTAACCCTACCTTCTTGCTCAATCATTGCCTTAGCCTTCTTCAAGCCAAGTCAACCTTCTACACCTCCTCACCACTCCACCCACCAGTTTTTGGGTTACTCCAGGCCCCTACCCTACCTCCTTATCCATCCATGCACCTTCCCTCACTCACCCATTCTCTAAAATCCACTTTTTAAACATCCTGTAGAACTTTTTGAACATCCTGTAGAAATCTCTGAACATCCTATAGAACCCCTGCAGACTTCCTGTAGAAGCTCACAAATGAGGTTTCTTGATAGCCAAACTTTGTGAAACTCTCTGGAAGGGTGTTAGGGACTCCTTAGACCCTCTCTGAACCTTCCCAACCGTTTCCAAGCATTTATCCTCCTTGATCACCCCTGCACAATAAAGAATAATGGAAGCATATGCATGATGAAACTAACAACTTAATCAAAAATACAAAAAGATGTTTTCTTAAGGCAGAGGTAGTCTAGAAACATGTATTTTACCTTCATATAAGTAATGGCATCTATTTCAGTAGTTAGCATTCTCATCTTTGCATTAGTAGGACTCTCTGGTAGAATTAGGGTTTGCTAGGGTTTGTGCTTTCCTTCAGTTTTTCAATCTCTTTTCACAAATAGATTAGCTTCCTTCGAGTTAGCTTTCATCCATCAATTAAAAAGCTTCTTCTAAGAGCTCATAGAAGTTGGCTTAAGCCCCTAGCGGACTTGTGCCAGCTGACCAAGTGACAGCTGCGGCAAGAGCTAGTACTTGTGCATACAGCATCATCACTTCCAAGTTTGTTACGAACGACCGAGTTGATAAAAGTATAGAAGGGAGTCCCAGGAGTTGTAGCATTATTGCTGCAATACTGGAGCCCACCATCTTTTTGGTGTCGTTGCCGGGGAAGCGTCAGAGTATTGGTGATTGTTGCTTTTCTTCTATTTTTTTTTTTTTTTCCACAACCTTCTGCTAAGTAGTTTATTTCATTTCCATTCTGCAATTTCATTTCCGCAAAAGTAGATTAGACATTTCCTGCTTTCATTTCATTTCAGCAAGCGTAGATTAGATATTTCCTGCTTTCATAGATTAGCATTTCAATTCCGCAATTTCAATTTTGCAAGCGTAGACTAGCATTTCATTCATGCAATTTCATTTGAGTAAAATAGATTAGTCCTTTCTTGCTTTTAGTTCAATTCCGCACTTTCATTTCAGCAAGATAGTTAGTTGCAGTTCAATCTATTTTAGTTTTGCAGGTACCAGCGGAGAAAAAAGCAAAAGCAATCAAAAAAGTCTTTCCATTTCATGCCTCGTAGGAACAGAGATAAAACTGGAAAATTCTTACCCAACACCCCCACCACATCACTGAGTCAACCTTCTCTCTTCTCTAGTGACAGTGAGCTAGAAGAACCTATAGGTGAACCCCCTGAGATATACGAAGATCCTATAACAGAAGAAGAAATAGGGAACACTCCATCTCAAGCCATGGCTGAAAATCGAAACAGTAGAAGAGAAGACGAGAGAATAGAGGGTGCCTTTCCCATCTGAGAGACCAATGGAGACATGAAATTGAAAAACATAAGTCCCTCTGCTCTACCTCACTTCCATGGACTAACTATTGAAGAGCGAAATGAGACAAACTATTGCCATACAACTTGATACCTTCCGAATTCAGCAAAAGAAAGAAGAAGTTGAGAGGGCTTTGGCCATTTTTTGTCCTAGATGCACGAGGAAGCATCCCAAGAATGACTGCCCATTGCACTCAGTAGAGGTATGTTTCGTTTGTGAGGAAGACCACCCCACCAACCAATGCCCTACCTTGCTGGGCTTTAAAGCCATGTACCTAGGGACCGAGGTGGGTATTGAACCTCTCTACTTCCTCAACCAAAGGAGGCCACATGGACCCAAACCTTATCAGCAGGGGATGCAAGGGCCATCCCAAGCTTATTACAACCCCAAACAATCTGCTCATATACCTTCTTGGGCCCCCCCTGCTCATCCTTCCTAGTCCGCACCTCCTCCGTGGTCTTATCCATCTCCATACCACACTCAACCTCCTTCTCACTCGTTTCACTCTCATGCC
>APFE031615090.1:32964-117870 GCA_000404065.3 Pinus taeda
TACTTGTGCATACAGCACCGTCGCTTCCAAGTTTGTTACGAACGACCGGGTTGATAAAAGTAAAGAAGGGAGTCCCAAGAGTTGCAGCATTATTGCTGCAATACTGGAGCCCACCAACTTGTATGCCACGTCATGTGAGAATTTATTATATTTTCATGCTGAAGGAGGGCCCAAATGAGTGGGATCTCCTATAGGGAGAACGTCTCGTGGAGAGACATGCCACTCTGGTTGAGGGAATTTATCCTTGTAATGACAAATAAGGTACTATGTACTCATCATCATCTTGCAACATTAAATGAATCAACCTCCCCACTCTTGACATCGGTCCCAAGGACGCAACCCACACTAGGTGAACTCTATTATCAATGTGTGCATCCTTTGATTTGCTGACTGTCGTTATGTTTCATCTTCTTTAAAGTATGCACATGTGGATTTTCATACTCTTTTGCATGCAATTATGCTAACATCACATAAGTAAAAGATCTTGGTTAATTCTGGTAGCTGAAGAGATCTGGATCACTACATTAGTACAATTAGGCTCTCGCAAGGTGAGGAAATTTTTCAGATGTGACTTTTATGTAGAAACTCCTAGATCCATTGCTTGATTTCTTTATTTTCCAAAAGAGAACAGAAGTAGATTGGCCCATTAGGTAGGGGTGCACTAGAGGTCATATTGATTAAATGATTGACCTGATAATGCAAAGGAATCCCCATGGGTGAGGAGAAGATGTCCCTATAATCTTCCACGACCTTATCCACTTGCTCTTGTTGTGTAGAGGAACCCTTTTTGGAGGTCTTGGATGTGGCATGATCTTCCCCTTACTTTGAGAGTGAATCAAGAAGAAAACAAATTTCCTAGTTTGGGAGATGATCTTACTACATTTCTTAGCAAATATTAAAGAAATGAAATAAATGGTGGTAGGTGGGGATACCTTTGGTATCCTGTATAATTTTCTGCCCAAAGTAATAATAATTGTATGAGGTTTGGACTCATACATAACATGACACTTCCACAAGTATGGTTGGCCTAATCAAACATCACAAACTTCAAGGAGAGCAAAATCACACAATACCTTGTCCGTGAAACGATTGACACTCTAGGGAAGGTAGTATTCCTGGTTGACACAAAGATCTCACCCTTGGTGGAGCCACCTAGTGATGTATGGTTGTGGGTGTGGTGTTGTTGGCATGCCAAACCACTTAACGACCTTTGCTGCAATGAGATTCTTTTGACTCCCACTATCAACAAAGAACCCTTCACCCATATTTGTGAGTGGAAGAGATGCTCACCCTCCTTTGGATCTTTAGGCTCGGTTTTCTTGACCTTGGTGGTGGAAAATATGTCAATGGGTTCTGTATCAATGATTTTTTTCCCATATCAAGTTCTAGCATGACATTCATTTGTGTTGTGAGTGGGGCTCTTGTGCACCACTTTCCTCTATCTTTATTCGTCTTCCCATTACTATTCTTTACTTGTGGCTTCGATGGGTTGTCCTAGGTCATTCCACCTTGGTTCTATCCTTTGTTCTATAGTTTGGGAGTGCCCTTGATTTGCTTCAAATTTGTATATTCAAAGTATCATTTATTTTGTTTAAATTTATGCTTGATATTGAGAACATATCGGTATGTTGCACTAAGTGAGAAGATGTCCATGAACTCAATTTCTACCTGGATGTATTTGTGTAGATAACCATGGCACTAGAGCAACAGATGTTACTCATATTATTTTGACTCCCACTATCAATAATGAACGACAACGAAGAACCCTTCACCCACATTTGTAAGTGGAAGAGATGATCACCCTCATTTGGATCTTTAGGCTCACTTTTCTTGACCTTGGTGGTGGAAAATATGGCGATGGGTTCTGCATCAATGTTTTTTTTCCCATATTAGGTTCTAGCATGACATTCATTTGTGTTGTGAGTGGGGCTCTTGTGCACCACTTTCCTCTATCTTTCTTCATCTTCCCATTACTAGTTTTTGCTTGCGGCTTCGACGGTTTGTCCTAGGTCATTCCACCTTGGTTCTATCCTTTGTTCTATAGTTTGGGAGTGCCCTTGATTTGCTTCAAATTTTTAGATTCAAAGTATCATTTATTTTGTTTAAATTTATGCTTGATATTGAGAACATATCGGTATGTTGCACTAAGTGAGGAGATGTCCATGAACTCAATTTCTACCTGGATGTATTTGTGTAGATAGCCATGGCACTTGAGCAACAGATATTACTCAAAGTCCTTAATACCTAACTTTGTGCATAGGTTATGAAATATATTCATGAACTCTGACACTTATTGATCCCTTTCCTATTGTGACTTGTAGTGTGGTCCATTCTATGTACTTGTCTTCATAGCTCCTAACAAGGTAATATTGTTCCTTAACAACATCTCAAAAAGAGTCCTAAGAGGGTGTGGCTAAAAATAGTGAGGATTCCTCCTCGGTCCTTTGCTCACAGTAACTTTCTCACCATTCCTTGACATGGGGGGCGACCTAAGGAGCACAAAAGTAATATTTTCACTATCAAAAAATTTATGGACCAAAAAATATCCTTCCAACATATTTAACCACTTATCTCGAGAATATGTGTCTATGTGGCCTTCAAATATAGGCCCATGTTAAAATTAAATTTTACCTTAAAGGGGGTGTTTTCTATGAAGTGATTGTTGGATAAAGATACACCACCAATTGGCATCGTTTAAAGGAACTAGGAAAAATTATCATCATCTTGTTCCTTTCTCACTCGAGAGCTTCTTTGAGCAACAATTTGATAGGATCTCCTACTCCCTCATCTTTATTTTCTTTCTCCATGGGAGGCCATCAGAGTCAGAGAGGATGGTCTTTCAAAGGTTGAAGTAGTTCAAGTTCCAACTCTTTATAGCCTGACCTCATTGGGACATGCAAAAAAAACAAAGAAAGAGAAGAACACTATGATACCACTGATCTAGATTTATGAAGGAATGAAATGAAATACGAAATTAAAATAGAAACAAAGAGATACAATGAAAATAAACTTCAATTGATAAATAACAAATGTTGAAAATTGTTTACATGCAGAATGAAAGTAAACTAGCTCAAGCAATCATAGATTATCTCTGAGAAGAGATGTGATGACTACATGCCTTGTGAACTATGTTACAATGAGGCTCGGAGGCCTTTTTATCATGAATGGATAATGAAAAACCCTAAACATCATAAAACCTAACCCAAGGAGATGAAGCCGCAAAAGGTATGGGCCCCGATGGGGTTAGTTAGAATGTCAACTTCTTCGGGTTGTAACTTTGGCATGTGATATCCATTTGCATGCACAATGTCCCATTAGAAAGGTTTATCCGAGGAAAAAAAATGTCAACTACAAACATGGATCGTTGATCCATGTTTTCCTATTTCCCCAAAAGCGCCATTTAGGGCCTCAAAATGGCTCTAAAAGTTCATGACCCAAAACTGTCAAAAATAGAAAACTGCCAAAATAGGAAAATGTGTTGAAAAATTGAAACTGATAGAAAGAAATGTTGGGGATCTAAGTGGAATAGATGAGTGTTTGGTTATATAATTGTTTCATTTTTTCCACCTAATTCTTTAATTCCTATATTTTTTTTCTATCCTTTTGATCTACACTTATGCCTTTTATTTGCTATAATACAAACCATGGTGAGATTTATTTGTCCATGAAGACATGTTATTTTATTTAATAATTTAGAGAATAAATGTGTTTTATTTGTAATTAAGTCGATGGTTTGTGGAAGCAGATGTTTTGATAAACATGAATCATGAAGTCTAAAGTAGAATGATTTCACTATTGATGATTATGGCTAAAGGACAAACACCAAAACGAAGTTGTTCCTATATTATAGTCTTGGTTGCAACAACTCTTGAACTTTCCATCAATATGGAAGAATTTTTCCTCGAACTAGAAAGAACATCCTTAGAATACTTAATTCTCAAGATGTTCCTTATTTTTCAATATTAATTTGCAATCTTCTTTGTAATATAAAAAGGGAAAACTGCCTTCGACTAGGATGATAGAAAATTATTGAATTAAAGGAAAAAATAGGAACAATGTTCTGATTGTAACTATTTCTCTCAGATATTTCAATGAGAGAAGTTATCATTTAAGTTCAACATTTTTTTGTTCGCAATATGATCTGATTTTCTCTTAGACATATTGATTCATGGGCAGTTGAGCCACTCCCCCGGATGAGTTGTTGTCTCAAATGTGTAAAATATATTAGTTTTGTTATTAACGAAGTGAGTTATTTTTACACAAGATCACGTGTTGTTACTTTCTAATTAGTATTGTTCCTTGGCTTGAATGGCTGGTTGTTACTTTCAGTTTTGATTATATATGATATTTCTAATAAGAATATAGTTCACTATGTTTTCCCTTCGATTGTTGTTCCCTTAGATATGTATATGATGTTTCCTTAATTTCTAATTATCTTTCCTTGAAGTAGAGTTTGTTGTTTGCCAACTATAGTCTAGTTGATTTATGAATGTATGAATGATAGGTTATTAGGATTTCCTTTGCAATTTCTTAATTAAATTCATGAGTTGGAATTCTTCTTTAGAGTAGCATTTTCGATCAACATCGATTTCAGTTGTAGATACTGTAACTTTCAATTGGAATTCTATTTTGTATGTGTAGGTCCGATTTAATTAGAGGAAAAACATACTTTTACTCTTGTCATTTTCTTTTTGAGTTATGCAATATTATTTTTGTTCATTAGGATTTTCTAGATCTAGATTGCTTAAGGAGAGTGCATAGATTAAATTTACCTTCAACAAGTAAGTGTGATTGCTAAAGTGTCATAAGAAACCTCATATAGAACCAAAATTAGCCTCTGGTAGTTTCCTACATAAACTTTGTTGATTTCCTTGAAATAACAAGATGTTTCCTAGGTTGATAAGTTAATTTCTAGGTAATTAATTGTTTATTCTAAGCAATTAATAGCCCTAACATTTTAGTGTCATTGTCGAGGAGGTTGTCAAAATAGCACTACTACACTAATATATGGTTATAAATGCATGCCTAACTCCTAGGAGAGTAGGATATTAAAGACGAAAGGTAAGAACCTGTGAACACACCCTAGACAACCTATGGTGAGTTCTTCCCTCAGTAGGTAGTTTCAGGCCATATAGTATGCATGAATATGAGAGGAAATAGAGGTAGACAACAACCCCCAAAAGAAAAAAATATGAAACCCACCCCTGTGGGTTGTAAATTTCAAGACCGAGGGAGCCTTGGGAGATTGACCTATATAGACGAAATCATATGAGGAGCAGAATCTCAAGCTTCATCACGATCCCAACTAGTATCCATAAAAGTATCTACCTTTGAAATAGATCCTGTGGAAAAATATTATGTTGCAGTAGAAGTTGATATTCTTAATAGAATTGAGGGATCGACTACAAGAAAAGAGGATAGTTTTCAATCCTCATTTGTAGGACACCCTAACTTTCATGATATAAGTGAGGAACACTCTCATAATTTGAGAGAAGGAGGAGGTGAGATAAGTAATCCAAAATTTCAAACATTTGAGTGAAACCCTCCTACAACACCAACATCAAAAGAAGGAAATGTGATCCATGAATTAGGTAGCATTGTGATACCTGGACATATTCATATTCCACCCAAACCAGAACGTGGCCCGAGTCTTGGACATCACCATAATGGTCCTCATCAACTAGTGCTTTCCGACTTTGGATCCAAGAAGGGCATTGGTAAATATTTGACCAAATGGGAGGACATGTAAATTCAATAGCTGCAACAACCTCAACAATATAATTTCCTATTGTTGATCCGTAGGAAAATGCACTTATGAAGGCCATACCATGACAAGGTCTTCCAAATTTCATTGATTAGTCTTAGAAGATCCATATGCATTCTTGTTTGAGCTTGATTTATTATGTATAAGGTATGGTTATACCATTGTTCCAAAAAAATTAAAGTTTTTCCCCTCTAATTTGAAGGGGGAAACATTACGATGGTTTATGGGATTAGGAGGAGGTACTATTAACTCTTGGCATGAAATCAAGGTTGCTTTTATTTCAAAATACTAGGACTATTGTAGGTCTAGAGATTTGAGAGAAGAAATATTTAAAATGACCTACAAAGAGGATGAGGGCTTAGAAGAATACATAGAAAGGTTCCAATACAACTTGCAGATATCACCATATACTACTATTCCTAAAGAGGTATAGAAATATGTCCTTATTATAGGTATGAAAGATGAATGGATGGAAACACTTAATCGAATGTGACAAGGAGATATATCAAATGAAGAATATAATGACATTATTAAGTTGTGTATCATGTATTCCCAAGGAAGCACAAGGAGAAGGTATGGGATATGAGATCCCCTAGGAAAAACTAGTAGAACCACTGGTAGGGGAGTTACTTGGGAAAAAATTGGTAATCTATTAGAATATTTTAAAATTGATATTCTGAATACCTCGAATACACAGTTGAATGTATTGAAAGTAAAACAAAAGCAAGAAGAGATGGAACAATGACTAGTAATATTTTTCTCTTGTTGCTACCATAAACATGGTCGTAAAGAATGCCAATTAGATGTAATCAAAATTTGTGTGATCTGTGAAAAATACCATTCAATCGATCAATGCCCATCCTTTCCAGGGATGAAAGCTATCTACAGATAGGTTTTTGAGGAATCTGCGCCAATGTACCTTGTATCTTAATGACGATAATGGAAATCATGGCCTCCAGGTATGACGAAGGATCCCACTAAATTTTTTACTAATCAATATAATACACAAAAATACCCTAGACCATCTTGGAAAAATCAACAATACCCTGGATCATCTTGGAAGAATCAAAAATACCTTGGACCATCATGGAAGAACCAATAATATCTTGGCCCACCTTAGCAAAGTTTGCAATATACACAATATCCTTCCTAATGGATAAACTATACCACTCAAGGGTAATTTTTGCCTCAAAACTGGCAACACCCTCCTGGTTCCACTAATCAATATTTAGGATAGTTTATACCCCAAATACAACAACCACAAAAACTACAATTATCTTCTAATTCCCCACCAAACACATCTTCGTTACACCCTCAATTACCTATACAACCCAATCCCAACCCTAATAACATACCCATTCAACTCAGTGAAATATTAAATACCTCTAGTTATTATCTTCCCCCTTTAGAGTGTAATGAAATACAATTAAGATTAGGGTGCACAATGCTTATAGAAACATCCCCAGTAATTTGAGCAATAAGAGAATCAAAAATGTAAAAACTCAAGCCCAACCTAAAAACTTTTCATCAACTTCAACCTATGGTGGATTAGAATCATCCTTGTCGCTAATATCAAACCCAACTATTGAACCCACTAGAAACCAATATTTGACTAAGGTTACAGTTGCTACTCCCCCATTTCTAGAGAAATTAACTTTAATAAAACAACCAACATACCCTGAATTTGACGTAGTTAGGGAATTACGAAATATGTGTGTCAAAATTCCTCTTTTATAGGCTATTAAAGACGTACCCATTTATGAAAAGACTATCAAATAATTGTGTTAAGAATCTTGTAAGGAAGTCTAAAGACCCTCCCACTATCCATGTAATAGGGAAACAATATGATTTAATCTTAAGGAAACAAATTGCTATGAAGTATGAAGACCCTCAGAATCTTGTAGTCACTGTACAAGTCCAGAGCATCAATTTTCCAAATAATTTGATAGATTTAGGAGCTACTATTAATATCATGAAATTGAAGGATTGTGATTTTCTTGGATTACATGACTTAAGACCAACTACTACAATGTTGGAATTAGCTGACAGGTCTGTAATTAAATCAAAAGGAATTCTTGAAGATGTAATTATTTCGGTCTACTCCTGGGAGTACCCTGCCAATTTTCTGGTCCTTAATCTTAAAGGCAAGATCAAAGGACACCCCCTAATATTGGGAAGACCTTGGCTTACCACTATTGATGCCTATATTGGATTTCATAATGGGAATATGAAAATTTCATGGGGAAAAACCATTAAAAGTCTTACTATCTATCCCCATGCTAAACCCAGTATAGAGTCTAACAGTACAATAGGGAAATTTCTTGAACATGAAGAAGAAAAGTTGTACCCAATTCTTACTATTGAAAAAGCTCTTACCTTCAAACAAGAAACTAAGGAAGAAACCATTAACAGCTTCATTAGTCAACCCTTTTCAATAGAACATAAAACTTTGCAATTGCTTGAAGGTGTAATAGATAATGAGGCTTAAAAGAGTCCACTAGTGAGCATATCCATACGACAGTTGTCCATAATAGTATTCCAATTGAAATCAAACCTAGAAAAAAACTGAATATTAATTCCAATTATACTAATTCTCAGTAGGAATGATTGATACAAATCCTCTACAAAACTTAAACAAGCCTTTGCTTGGGACTACATCGATATGAAAGGAATCGGTCCTAGATTATTTACACACCACATTTATGTAGAGAAAGATGCTTGTCATATTTTCCAACCTCAAAGAATATTGAATCCACACCTTAAAGATATAGTTAAATAAGAACTCCACAAATTACTTGATGCTTATATACCCTATATTGGATAGCCAATGGGTTTCACTGCTTTTTGTCGTCCATAAGTTATATGGGAACTTCCCCCTTCCATTTATCGACCAAGTCCTTGATACTCTATCTATAAAGAAATATTTTTCTTTTCTGGACATATTCAATGGGTATAAACAAATCTAGATTGTCCCTGAAGACCAAGATAAAAATACATTCACTTTTTCATGGGGGAAGTTTGCATATCAAGTTCTCCCATTTGGTCTTTGTAATGCACATGCAAACTTTTAGAGAGCAGTCTTATGTATATTCTTTGATTTAGTGAATGATGGACTTGAAATTTATATGGATGATTTCATACCTTAGACGATGAATTTGAAGAAGCCTCAAACAACGTAGAGAAATTCCTTGTTAGATGTGTATTGACTAAGCTATGTCTCAGTAATGAAAAGTGACACATGTTAATGATAGAGGGCATAGTTTTGGGACAATTTATTTCTATTTCAGGTATTCAACTAGACCCATAAAAAATTGAGGTTATTCTCATAATCCCTATAACCCAGAAACACCAAAATAGGTATGTAGTTTCCTTGGCTATGATGGTTATTATCGGAGGTTTATAGCAAAATTTTCAAAAATTGCAGCACCACTATATTTTTTAATAGGAAATGTGGAGTTTACATGGACTGATAAATGTGACGATTATTTTGCAGAGTTAGAGAATTTACTTTCAACAACACTAGTATTAAGATGTCTCAATTAGAAACTTTCATTTCACATATCTTATGATGCATCAAACACAACAATATGAGTAATACTTGGGGAGGAAGAAGACAAGAAACCCTATGCTATCTACTACATTAGCAAAAATATGGCACCAAAAAAAAAAAATTATATAGTGACGGAAAAATAATTTATCGTTGTTGTTTATGTTATTAACAAATTCCACCACTATATCATTGCATATCATGTTTTCTTATATATAGATCATTCTGCTATCAAGTATTTATCAAAAAACCAATTACTAACAACAAAGTGATCATGTGGTTTCTTCTATTGCAAGAGTTTGACATCACCATCAAAGATAGATTGGGGAAGGAAAACCTCGTCGCAAACTTCGTATCCAGAATTTTGCTTGTGAATGACTCATCTCCTATAGAAGATCAATTCTCAGATGAGTATTTATTTGTGCTATCCACTAGAAAACCATGGTATGTAGATGTCGCCAACTATCTTGCATCATGAAAATTACTAGCACATTTGTTTCCTTGAGAGAAAAGGCATATCATTCATCATATTTCTCTGTTTTCCTAGATATATGGTTATATTTTTTATATAGGAGAAAATATTCAGATCTGTAAAAGCATTAGGGAGTACCAAATATACGATATTCTTAAGGTATATCATGACAAACCCTATGGAGGCCATTTTGATGACAAAAGAATATCAAATAAAGTGTTGCAGATGGGTTACTTTTGGCCAACAATATTTAAAGATGACAGGAAATATGTTCAAGGATGTGAGAGTTTCCAAAGAATGGGACATCCTATTCAATTTGATGAAAATCCTCTTCAAAAGCATCTAGCAGTGGAAAAATTCAAAAACTGTGTCATACATTTTGTGGGTCCCACTAACCCTCCATTAAATAAAAAATATTACATTTTGGTTTATATCAACTATGTCACAAAGTAGGTGGAGGAAAATTCTCTTTCAAGATCTACAATGGAGGAAGTTTCATATTTGTTGTTCGATATGGACCGCTTAGAGAAATAGCTACTGATAGAGTACCACAATTTTATTGCTCATAAAATTTCAACAACATCGCATAAATATGGTATCAAGCAAAGAATCACTTTAGTGTACCACTATCAAGTGAACGACCAGGGTGAGAGAAAAAAAAAAATAAAATTGGAACACATTCTAACAAAAATAGTGGCTACAAATTGTCAAGACTAGGCTTACAAGCTTCCTGAAGCCATATGGACTTATCAAACTACTTCACATAATACCACAAGTTTCTCACCTTACCAGCTTTTGTATGGTAAAAATCTTATTTTTCCAATTGAATTTGAGATTAAGACTCTTAGGACCACCCTATAACTCAGATTGGATCTTTTAGAGGAACGGAAACAACATATGGATCAACTAAATGAATTAGATGAAATGCACCTAGCCGCCCTTGAACAAAAAAAAATAGTTCAACAGCAGAGAGCCAAGTGGCATGATCATTTCATTAAAAGGAAAACCTTCCAAAAAGGTGATTGGGAATTATTGTTTGATTCAAGATTCCAAGGCTTCCCAGGTAAAATTCAAACCAGATGGTTAGGCCCTTATGAGGTCGATGAAGTATATGATAATGGAAAAATGTGCCTTATCACTGTAGATGGGTCAGGTGTTTATTTCCTTGCAAGTGGCCATAGATTGCGCTTATACTATCAAACAGTCATGAAAGAATCTCTTCTTAACAGAATCATAGATGAAACATATTTGGAAATCGTAGTTGGTCAGGGGGGTGCCTTTGTACTTGCAACTGGGTATATATATATATACTATCTATTTTTTTGTTTTGTTTTTTTCTTTGTATATATGCATTTTATTTTATATAATTTGTTCTACTTCAAGTCACAACCACTACAACTTCAAGTCACAACTGTTGCAACCTTAAATTAAAATTGTTATTCTTTCATTCAAATAAGATAATCCTATGTATATTTTCCTTTATATATAATATATATATATTATATATATTATATATATATATATATAATATATAATATATATAATATATATATATATATGTATATATATGTATATATATGTATGTATGTATGATGTATGTATGTATATGTATGTATGTATATATGTATATGTATATGTATATGTTATATATATATGTATATATGTGTGTGTGTGTGTGTGTGTGTGTGTGTGTGTGGTGTGTTGTGTAATATTTAAGTAAATAATAAATACTATCTACTTTTTTTGTTTTGTTGTTTTTCTATGTATATATGCATTTTATTTTATATAATTTGTTCTACCTCAAGTCACAATTGTTGCAACCTTAAATTACAATTGTTATTCTTTCATTCAAATAAGATAATGCTCATTGCCTTCATATATTCATTAATAAGGACTTGTCAGGTTTAATCTCTTAATTCCCCATTATTTTCAAAGTGACTATGATTGGTTGTAAATCCCACCTTTTTACTCTCACCATAGATTTCAGTATCTTTGAAGCCAATTGGGGGGAGAAGGCTTTGTCAATTTTTGAACTTCCATCTTTTATGGGGTAATATTTATGAGTATAAATCATCTCATTCTAGCTATTCTCTTAAAGTACCATTTTCAAGCAATCTTTGCAAATCCTTCTAAAAATAACATTAGTGGTATAACTTTTTGCAGAGGAGAATTCTTATAATTATTTCCATAAACTTTAATAGAAATGTTTTCAATAATGACTATATAGGAATTTTGAGTTATTCACTTAAAATTACATTCCAATATACATTAAATTAGCTAAGATAATAGGAGCATGGTGAAATATGTGCTTAGGAACCCAAATTAAGAAGTGAGGAAATGCATTTAACAAATAAACTCTCGTACCACCCATCTTCCACAAATTTAAAATTCAAATATATAAAATATTTAAAAGGAAGTTGGAAATAAAAGCAAACCCATTGGGGTACTGAGCAGGCCCAATGACAATGGAGCCATGCTTGTATGGGACTACGGCAAACCCGTCGGGGTACTAAATAGGCATGCTAGGAGCGGGGCTATGCCAGTTAAAAGGGATATATAAAATATATAAATCAGCATAATATTACTCAACTTAGGAAGGGTCCTAGTCACATTTCGACATTATTGGCCCTACAATCAAAGCTAAGGAAAATAAACCTCATACTTTGGCTTTTGGATAATGGCTCGAAGTTTCTTACAGACATAATGCTTTAATGTTCTCTTTTATTTCAAAATATGTGAATGTTATGGGAAGTGGTACCCTTATAATTTATCTCACTTTGTTTATATAATGAAGGTTTATCATAATTTTTCTATGAGAAGGGAAAAATATTTTCTTAAACTAGTGATGATTTCCTAACTTTCGATTATATCATTCACATACTTTTCCTTTTTCTATTAGTCCCATATTCCTTAGTTTTTCAATCATCATAATGTCACTATACTTGTAAAATGGTTATTAAGAAGATCAATTATTAATTCAAGTTCTGAATATTCAAAAGGCAATGTGTCACTATTTCCCTAATCTTATCATATCAATGATAAGTTTTCAGTAGCGCTCGCATCAATGTCAGCGTGGTAAGTCCATATATAGGTACAAATTATATCTCTCAATTATTATTTAAAATAACTGGTCAAAGTGGACTCCTTTGTTTTAGCCATGTATGATCTATACTTTGGTCAAGGTTGGTTGTTAAATTAGTTGGGAGAAGGTGGTCAAATGTCATAGTCCTTTGCATCACCCTGCTATATCAATTCACATGGTCTGCCATTATTTCAGTGTTGTTACCTCAACCATATTATGAAAACTGAGAAAATAACCATATAAACCCTAGCATTTCGCAGATCTTATTCAATCACCTTTGAGCAACTGAGTTATCTATAGTCACAAAATGGGGGGTCAAACAGTTTGAAATGAGTCAAACCGATTGTGAGCTACACCTAAGGCATGAATAATTCTGAAATGCTCACTATGGTTGTGCTAGTTTGATGGGTTATAAGGCTTCGATGGGGTAATTTCTATGGAATTTATGTAGAATTTAAATGATGGGATTATAGTCATAAAATACTTACAGGTCCAAGTGACTAAATAAGTTTTGGCCGAAGTTACAAGATTAACAACATATGGAGAAAAATGGTATGAACCCCATACCCCCTTACATTATGAAACTTAGTTGTTTTTGGAAGAAGGTGAGGAACTGGTAAAGAAAGGGAAAGGTTATAACCCAAACTCACTCCCAAACCCATGGAAAGAAATGGCCAAAATAATTCAAAGATATATAACGCGTAATTGGAGGTTCAATGTGGTTTGGGATCAAAATTGAAGCTAATGACATATCTAAAACAAAAGCTACACCTTAACATCCCTTTATTCCTAAATTCTATTTTGTATGAGATGACACAGAGGGTTAAACAAGAAAAACATCCATCTATGGTAGTAACTCAACATGGATTGATTAATTAAACTCCTAGTTGTGAGGAGTTTACAACAAAACCAACGAGCCTTAAAATATTTTATTGTGATAAGTGAAGAGCTAGGAAATGAGAAAAATTGTAATTAAGAAATCCTTGTGGTAAATACTTCAGAAAACCCTGAGACCACAATTAAAAGGGGAAATTGTGAGATTACTGTTATAGGGGATAGTAGTGAAAATTTGGTTGATCGATTGTCGCCTAAGCAACCGTATTCTCTTCCAACCAAGGGAATAATTGAGGGAGAGAACCTTATGGAAGGAGAAAATTTTGTGAGGCACGGAGAGGAAGTTTTTGATGCTCCAGAAACCCTCCAACCAAAAATCATACCTCCCGAAATTCTCCAATTATAAATACTTCAACCTAAAATTTTGCAATCAGAAACCCCTACTATTAAAAAGCTTAGTAGACCAGAAAGGAAAATAGTGTCATTTCTAGTTTCTTTTCCTAGGGGTAGGAGAAGGTTTTCTCAATTATTTACATAAATGTTTCTTCCTATTTCATCTTTAGGGATACCAACTACCTTTGTAGACAAGATAGATCTAGCTGAAGAAGCTTCTTAGGAGGTTATTTTAGGTCAGGACATTTATTAACAAATGGATACAATAATGGACATGGGCGATTTGGGGAAGAGAGGAATAGTGACATAATTACAATCTATGGGACAGAAAATGGACTCAGAAGCACAAAACCCTTAAGGTGCTCAGAAATCACATAATATGGACTTGGATGTAAAGGCACCAAACCCTACAAATGTTTAGGATTTAGAAGATATGAAAGATCTAATGGACACGATGGATGTGATCGAGGAAACAATAGTTGCAACCCAAGTTCCTCCTTTTGTCTCTTTGGCAACATCTCCTGGAGATTTTAAACAAAAATCTATAAATATTGTGACTACAAGGGAAAAAATAGGAACAAAGTTTTGTTTAAAAGAATTGTAAATTTGAAGAAAGAAAATGTTGTTTTGAAGAAAAAGATACATGAATTGGAAAAATAATTGGCAATAGGGAAACAACATAAAATCAACAAAAAGAGGAAGATCGTTGAATGTCAAACTCGGACTAAGGAAATCATTTTGATGGAGAGTGGGGTTCAAAGAAAAGATACAACCCCATATGCACCATTAATTTGGAAGTTAAAGTACAGAATTTAAGGAGGATTATGATTGAATATAAAAAGGAGACAATACCTCAAAATAAGCACCATCAATTGATCAAAATATATCAAGAATTAAAAAATATAGAGCTACAAACAACTAAGGAGTTAGAAGCTTCCCAAGAAAAAGTTGGAAACTTGCAAGGGGAAGTCCAGAAGTTGATTCAAGAGAAGAATGCAATTTTCTCTATGATTCAAGATATTATGGCTTGTAGGGCCTTGAATTATGACTACACTTTATTCTTAGTAGAACAATATTTGATGCTTAAAGTCCAAGTTGTTCAACAGGGTCTTCCTTAAGAATTCTAAAATGTCCTAGAACTTATATCAATTTTTCATAAACAAAACGAATCTACACAATATATTTTGTGTTAATTATGCATGCATAATTTCTTGTTGGTAGAGCAAAGGGATGAGAATATTGTGCCTTTTGTTGGATATGTTCAACTCTAATCCCTTATCTCTTTTTCTCAGAATCAGTTCAAATGGAAGAAGGCGTATAATACTTTTGAGTGGAATCGAAGGAACTATGAATTATGGATTAGGGTAGAACCTGAAAATGTATTTTGTACATTTCGCAAGCACAATAGGTTCGCTAGGAAACCAAATGCTTATTCCAAACTTAGAGCTATTCATGAGAGAGTGTTGGTTTTAGGAATCGAATACATGAACAATATATCTGAGAATTCCATAGGAGGAGCCAAGCTAAGATGGATGGAGTTTTCACTAGAAATTAAGAGTAAGGAACCTTCCAGTCTTCACAATTTTCAAAAATGGCTTCTCAAGGATTAACCCTTGCACTACCATTGCAATGAAAATAAGTGTTAATTAAATGGTCTATAGATATCACCATCCCATGATATGATGTCCATTGTCATTTTATTAGTCCAACTTTGAGCTCTCTGCACAGAGTGAGTGGTTGGATTTTGAAGGGATAAAAGTTAGGGGTTGATTCAGACTCCATGGAGAAGCTTATTATGAGGCCTATTCATTAACCACTATGTATACCAATTATCATTTTCCAGATAGAAAAAGTTGCATGAGGAAATGCAACCAGGTCAGTTGGGGAGTGATGTTTGGCGATATAACTGTCTCATTTTTTCCACCTGATTATTTAATTCCTATATTCTGTTGCTATATTTTTGATCTACACTTATGTATTTGTGTTCGCTATAATACCAACCTTAGTGAGATTTATTTATCCACTGATCATTGTTATTTTATTTAATAATTTAGAGAATACAATGTTTTATTTACAATTAAGCCGACAATTTATGGGAGCATATTTTGTGATAAACATGAATCATGAAGTTTGAAGTAGAATGGTTTCACCATGTATGATTTTGGCTAAAGGACAAATAAACCACATAGTTTTTTCTACATTATATCATTGGTTGCAATAACAACACCCACCCTTTTCTTTAAGATAGAATATTTTTTCCTCGAATTGGAAAGAAATCCCTAATTCTCAGGATGTTCCTTATTTTTTAATATTAATTTGTAATATTATTTTTAATATAAAAATGGAGAGCTTCCTCTGACTGGGATGATGGAAAATTATTGAATTAAAGGAAAAGCTAGGAACTATGCTCTAATTGTAACTATTTCTCTAAGATCTTTCAATGAAAGAAGTTGTCAGTTAATTTCAACATTTGTTTGTTCTCAATCTAATCTGAGTTTCTCTTAGACATATTGAATCTTGGGAAAATAGGCTCACTCCCTTGGCTAAGGTGTTCTCTCAAATGTGTAAAATAGATTAGTTTTGTTATTGATGAAGTGTGTTATTTTTACACAAGATCATGTGTTGTTACTTTCTAATTAGTGTTGTTCCTTGGATTGAATGGTTGGTTGTTACTTTGAGTTTTGATTATGTACGATATTTCAGGTAGCAATATAGTTTACTATGTTTTCCCTTCGATTTCTATTCCCTTAGATATGTAGATGTTGTTTCCTTAATTTCTAATTGTTATTCCTTGAAGTAGATTTTTTTGTTTCCCAACTATAGTCTAGCTGATTTATGAATCAGTTTATGGATGTACGAATGACAACTTATTAGGGTTTCCTTTGTGGTTTCTTAATTAAATTCACAAGTTGAAATTCTGCTTTAGAATAACATTTTCGATCAACATTGAATTTAGTCGTAGATATTGTAACTTTTAGTTAGAATTTTATTTTACATGTGTGTCCAATTTAATTAGAGGAAAATCATAATTTTACTCTTGTCAATTTATTTTTGAGTTCTGAAATATTATTCTTGTGTAGAAATGGAAAGAAATTTGCTACTACTGATGAATTCAAACTAAAAACAAGAGATACAAATTTCTTCTACAATCCGCATAATAGAAAATCACAAGATAGAAACACATGCAATCACATACAACCATAAAAAACAAGGAACACAATTATTTTACAGGGGAAGCCAACTAGGAAGAATCCCTCTGCTGCTTTTCATTAATCAAATGAGAATGAGAAACTATTACAATGTCATCTTCAAGCTATGGAGCACACCCTGCACTGTAAAATTGTTCTCTTGCTGACTGAGTATCTCTGGCCAACACTTAGCCTATTCAAGCCTCCAACTTCCTCCTAATTCCTTGCACAATCCTGGAGAAATTGAACTCCTAAAGAATAGGGAAATTCCTTATTTACTTGTGCAATTCCAAGGGAATTGATCACCTGCTTAATTGCTAATCCTGTACACTTAACTAGTATACAATTGACAATTACAATGTTCCTTTTCCTCCAATCCAACTAGGAAATTAGAATTCCATGCATGTCTGGGCTATTTTTGGTTGATTTACTAGTTAACTGAGAGATCAATGAGTTGACAATAGTCTTAACTACTTAACTGACCTTCAACTGACTCTATTAATGACTAGATCTTAGTTAACTAAGTTCAACTGAAAATAATTGAACTAGATTGCTAAATTTTAGCAATCACTACATGCATAACTCTACTCCAAGCCTAAAAACGTGAATTTTTTTATCTAACTATGTGAAAAGGCAGTGTCAGTCAAGCTAACTGCAATCCAAGTCATCTCGCTGATGTGGAAAATTGAATTTCTACATTTGACCAAGGCACAAGTAAAATGGAGAATTTTCTTGCTACATTTGTAACATCTTGTTCATTAGGATTTGATAGATATATATTTCTTTAGGAGAGTGCATAGATTAAATTTACCTTCAACAAGTAGGAGTGATTTCTAAAGTGTCATGGGAAATCTCATATAGAACCAGAATTAGCCTTTGGTAGTTTCCTGCATAAACATTGTTGATTGCCTTGAAATAACAAGACACTTCCTAGTTTGATAAGTTAATGTTTAGGTAATTAGTTGCTTATTCTAAGAAATTAATAGCCCTAACAACGAGTGGCCACCAATATCCACGTGGATTAGAGGCCATCATGAATTTGTTGATGCCAAAAATTTCTTTGGAGTTAGGATCTTCATTAGGGAAGCACAATACCTGAAAATTTTTATAGCTTAATTTCCATGAATTGAATCACTCCACATCATAATAGCAAGTGGCAAGCGTTTCCAATCATGGAAGAGTCGTTAGAAGAGCTTTGAATATTTGAAAAATAAAATCAGTCAAGCACCAATTCTTACATTACCAAACTTATAAAATCCATTTGAAGTGGATATCGATGCAAGTGGGTATTTCATGGGAGTGGTATTTGATTCAGCGAGGAAGGACTACATGCTAAAATTTTAAAGTATTTCATGGGGAAATTCTCAAATACACTACCTATGAAGAGGAGATCTATGCTCTAGTACAAGTTTTCAAAAAGTGAAAACACTATCTATTGGGAAAGGATATCATCATCCACACAAATAACCAACCATTATAGTACTTGTAGGCTAATATTAAACTACAACATACCAAACACTACAAGTGGATGTGGTTCTTATAGAAATTTCATTAGCCATCAAGTAGAAGAAGGAAAACACAACAAATTTGGTTGACATGCTTTCAAGGAAACCCACATCAAAAATTAAAGCTTTGGGAATTATAATGTGCATGGAGCATTTCACCCATAATTCATACATAGAGGCATATATATAGTAAGAGGACTTCAAGGAGGTTTTCAACAATCACAAAGCTAGAGTCATGTAGAAGATGGTGACAACAAAGCTAACTATCATCTCTAAAATGAGTTACTTGTTAGGTCCCTATAATACTAGTGTATCCCCCTTTTTGTTATTGTTAGTATAGTCCCCTATTATTTTTGTTATGCCCATGTATCCCCCATATTATTATTTTTGTGCCCCATAAAATCCCACTATTGTTATTGTTGTGCCCTTACACTATTATTATTATGTAGGCTCTAATTATATTGTGACCCCTTAGACTCCTATATATACCAAGGAGGTCTTATCATTTGTATCATCCAAGAATTGTTCATTTATATGATGTAAATGAGGATTCCCCCTTGAAGAGGCTATTTATCAAGTTTTTGATCTATTTTTTCTTTGATTTTGTGAGCTGGTTGCATAACATTTGGTATAAGATCTTTGCAATTCTAGGGTTTCGCTTCTTCAAACAAGTCATCTTGGAATTTTTCCTATAGCATTTTTTCTACACGGCTTATGAAGATGAAAATTTAGCCACGTGGTGCCAAAATATTGATGAATGTTGTGTACGAATGTCAGATCTTGGTTTGCTATATTTTCAGAAATATGACCCAAGGAAGTTAGGGTTTTTACAAGCTCCAAAATTTAGTCTCAAACAAGTGACCTGGGGAAAATCATCATAACTTTATCTTTGACTATATGATTTAAATTTCGTAAAATTTTACTGAAATTGCATGCGCTGTATTTTACATTGTATCATTTTCAAAGCCGAAGGTCAAAAACATTACACGTGACATTTCGTACAAGTTCACTCTACTGAACCAGTGTATAATCAAGTCATCATGGGAAAGTGGGAATAACTCCTTCTTTAAGACTCCAATCTCACCCTGACTTATGGGGTTGGAAAGAAGACTCAGAGAGCTACCACAAGACAAAATTTTATACCCTGGAGATCCAAAATTACAAAGATACAATAGATTCAATATCGATCTCGTACAAAGAAAGAAAAAGGTGTGTATTATTTTTAAATTTGCACAAGTTTTTCTTCAAAAATAAGTTTGAAGTGATTCAAGGGGCATAATGAAGCATAAATATCATTGTTTAATTCCAAAATGACTCAAAGGAATAAAATAGAAATACCTAGTAAGAAACTAGAAAGCTCTACTATGACGCATGGAGAAGAGGAAGAAACGCAACATGATATATGAATATTATGAGACCAAGTGCAACAAATTTTTCTCTCGCGAAGAGTAACCAAAAATGAAATGGAAGCTAAGATGGATGGTTTGAAGAATGGTTTAAAATCAAACATGGACAGTTTGAAGGATGGATTAAAATCAAACATGGAAGGTTTGAAGGATGGATTAAAAGTGGACATGGAAGGTTTCAAAAAGTTTCTACAAGAAATGCTTCCTAATGGTGAAAAGGTATTTGATGAAACTTATGATGAGAACGAAAGGAATGGTAATCATGATTTTAGAGACTCTAACTTTGGATTGAAGACCCACCATATTCCAAAGATAGATATGAGTAATTTTGATGGCAAGGATCCAATAACATGGAAATTATAGATGGAGCAATATTTTGATTTACATAATGTGCAAGACACACAAAAGGTAAGCATTACATATTTATATTTAAGACTCAATCAGTTTATATGGTATCGATGATTTTTTTCTCATAAACCACTTGTCACTTGGTCAATTTTTATGGAGGAAATGATAACACATTATGAGGATACAAAGAGAAACACATTCTTTAGCCAAATGATAAATATAAAATAAAAGGGTTCACTGGTGAAGCACATTGAGGGCTTCCAAAAATTGAATATAAGGGTAAATGATATTCCAGAGGATCATATGATTTATGTATTCATAGGGACTTTAAAGGATAACATTCAACATGAGGTTCGCCTTTGTAAATCTAATTCATTGGAGAAGCCATTCAATGTGGCAAGAAAAGTTGAAAGAAAAATTATGGCAACAAGGAAGTCTACCACTCACAATTATAAAGATGGAAGTGTTGCTTCTCCTAGCCTTCCACAACCTACAAGGTTGATGCCAAACAATTGGAGGAAAAAAGAGCAAAAGGGCTTTGTTATAGTTGTGATAGAAAATACACTAAAGGTCATAAGTGTGCTAAGAAGAAATTAGTTTACATAGATTGTTAAGAGGAGGAAGAAAACGAACAAGAAACATCAAAAGAGGAGGATATACACTAAGAACCAACCCTAGAGAAAGAAGAAATGAATCCGACTATATCTTGTAATGCATTGGAAGGAATTACCACTCTTCAAACTCTTAAGATAGAAGGACATATCAAGAAGAAAAAGGTAATATTGTTGATTGATTTGAGTAGTACCCATAATTTTATTCATTGTAAGATAGCCAAGGAATTGAATTGCTTCCTATATCCACCACCAAAGTGTCAAGTGATGGTTGCAAATGGAGGAACTATAAATTTCTCTAGAAAGTGTCATAATATAAAGCTAACCATGGGGGAATATGTATTGAATAGTCCAATGCTTTCCATTCTAATGGGTGGTGCCAATTTTGCACTAAGAATCCAATGGTTACAATCTTTGGGGACGCTAACTTTTAATTTTCAAGAACGTTTCTTGAAATTATTTTGGGAAGGAAAGGATGTTGAATTAAGGGGTATCACAAGGAAACTAGGAAATATAATCAACTCTAATGGCATGAAAAAGATTCTAAAGAAAGAACAATGGGGCATAACTGCACAATTATGCTCACTAGAGGTTCAAACATTGAAATCGTCTATTTCTCCAAATCTCCAAAAAGTCTTGGACAATCATTATAAGGTATTTGACACTCCTAAATACCTCCCACCTATTCGTGATCACGGTCATGCTATTCATTTTATTCTAGGAATTTTTCCTCCAAACATCGGGCCTTACAGATATCCATATGCCCAAAAGAGTGAAATTGAATGTATGGTTGTAGAAATGCTAGAGGCTGGTGTAATTCATCCTAGTCAAAGTTCTTTCTATTCCTCGGTAGTATTGGTGCATAAGAAGGATGGATCATGGTGCATTTGTCTGAATTATAGGGAGCTCAACAAGTTCACTATTAAAGATAAATTTCCCATTCTTGTCATTGATGAATTGTTGGGTGAATTACATGGAGCAATTTACTTCACCAAGTTAGACCTTAATTCAGGATATCATCAAATTAGAATGAAGACTAAAGACATTTTGAAAATAACATTTAGAACTCATGAGGGACATTATGAATTTTTTGTTATGCCTTTTGGCCTTACCAATGCACCTTCCACATTTCAAGGTTTGATGAATTCCATTTTTAGACCCTTCCTTATAAAATTTGTGTTAGTATTTTTTTATGATATACTAATCTACAACATGTCTTGGAAGGATCATGTTCAACTTGTTGTCAAGGACCTCAAACTATTGGAGGAGAAACAATTATATGCAAAAACCTCAAAATGTTTTTTTGGAGTACAGAAGGTGAAATATATGGGTTATATTGTATCTCATGAGGGTGTTAAGGTAGACCCTAACAAAATTAAAACCATTAAGGAATGGAAAATCCCCAAAACCATAAAGTATCTTTGAGGATTTCTCGATTTGACAAGGTATTATCACAATTTTGCTAAGAATTATGGGAGAATAACATCACCTCTAACAACATTACTGAAGAAAGATGCATTTTATTGGACTCCAGAAGCAACTAAGACCTTTGAACATCTTAAAGATGCAATGTCCCAATCACTAGTCTTAGCTACACCAAACTTACACAAAAACCTTTATTGTAGAATGTGATGCCTCAAGAAATGGAATTGATGTTGTTTTAATGTAAGAAGGAAGACCCATTTATTTTGAAAGTCGTCCAATCAAAGGAAAGTATTTACACAAACATATTTATGAGAAGGAAATGTTGGCAATACTACATGCACTAAAGCAATGGTGACCTTACCTAATGGGAAAACAATTCAAGGTAAAAACAAATCAGATAGTCTTAAATACTTTTTGGAACAAAGATTATCTTCAAAAGAGCATCAAAAATGGGTCATAGAGATGTTGGGTTATGAATTTGAAATCATCTACAAAAACAGGAAACAAAATGTTGTTGCAGGTGCACTCTTAAGAAAGGATGAGGATGTGGAAGCATTTCTTTGTGCCATTTTTGTTATCCAACCAGAGTGGATAACCAAAGCAAGGGATGAATGGAAGAATGACGAACAAGTGCAGACACTCATTCAAAAGTTGCAGAAAGATCCCATTAGATATGATATATTTTGCTGCAAAAATGATTCATTATGGTAAAAAGATCACTTATATCTTTGTAAGAATTCCCAACTCAATCAAATTACTCTTTTGGAATTTCACACCTTCCCATTAGGAGGGTACTCAAGATTTTTAAAGACTTACCACAGGGGCAAGTAGGAATTTTTTTGGGATGGCCTTAAATCTGATATTCATAAGTTTGTGATAGAATGTTTGGTTTACCAACAAAATAATGCTGAGAAAATTAAGACCTCGGTTCTGTTACATCCTTTAGCCATTCCAAGTCATCATTGGGAGGAGGTCTCAATGGATTTATCACAATTTTACCTAATTCTGAAGGAAAGAGTGTCATCATGGTGGTAGTTGATATACTTACCAAGTATGCACACGTTTTTGCATTATCTCATCCTATTAAATCAAGTATAGTTGTTATTGCATCTATGGAAACAATTCAAAAGCTACATGGAAACCCAAAGATTATTGTAAGTGACAGAGATCCCATTTTTACTGGAAATTTTTGGACGGAACTATTTTCTTGTCTTGGTGCTCAATTAGCTCATAGCTTATATTATCGTCCTCAATCTGATGGGAAAACTAAGATAGTGAACAAATGTTTGGAAGGATATCTTTGTTTCTTTGTATCTGGTAAACAACCACAATGGGTCAAATGGTTACCTCTAGCTGAATGGTGGGATAACACTTCCTTCCATACTACAACAAAAATGACCCCATTTATGCACTTTATGGATATCATCCACCATCCATTAGATTATCTTTAAGAGAAAATTCTAAGGTTCAAGTAGTGGAAGATCACATCGAGCATCAACAACAAGTTCTCCAACTCTTAAAGGATAACCTCACTCTAGTGCAAAATCGAATGAAACAAGAGGAAAATCAACATTGCAGTGAAAGGAACTTTGATGTAGGTGTCTAGGTATTTTTATGGCTATAATCATATAAATAAATATCTCTTAAGAAATATAATAAGGATAATAAATTATCACCCAAGTATTATGGTCCCTACAAGGTGTTGCAAAAGATTGGTACTATGGCATACAAATTAGAGTTGCTTGCATCTTCTCGAGGACACCTAGTTTTCCATGTTTGATGCTTAAAGAATGTTATCAATGAAAGTTCCCAGTTCAAACAATGTTTCCAAAACTTGACAAAGAAGGAAAAATCATATTTGAGCCTGAAGCAGTCATAGAAACAAGAACCCAACAGTTACAAAATTGTTTAATTTCATAGTATCTCATTAAGTGGAAGAACTTACCTGATAAATATTATACATGGGGGGGTGATAATTTTATACAGAAGCACCTAGAGCTACTCAAGCATTGAGGAAAATAATTTTTTGAAGGAGAGGGGCATGTTAGGTCCCTTTAATACTAATGTGTCCTCCTTATTATTATTGTTTGTATAGTCCCCTACTTTTATTGTTATGCCCATGTATCTCCCTATAATACTAGTGTATCCTCCTTATTTTTGTTGTTAGTATAGTCCCCTATTGTTATTGTTATGCCCATGTATCCCCCATATTGTTATTGTTGTGCCCCGTAGAAGCGCATTATTGTTTATTTTCCCGTGGAAAAATCGTAATTTCATTAATATTAGAAATTACATTTTGTAGATGCATATGCATATTCAAAGACACTGTGTAATGACATAACTGTCATCAGCTAGTCTAACAATGTTCAATAAAAAGTACTATGACCTTTGATCCACGCAGGGAGGTGATAGTCTGAATATAAACAGTAATAACATGTAATATGATTGCCATAAGAGGTCCATAAGTGCAAAAAATTTACAAAATTTAAAGTAACAATTGCCATGCCTCTAAGCAATAATGTCCATGAATGGTCTATGATAGTACTGGTAATGTTCTCCATCAATCTGTTCCCAAATCAACCAGATGCCTGGCTCCCAGAGCGCTACTTCTTTGGAAAGACAGTCAACAACTGTGTTCCGCTCCCCGATGCATTGGAATCACTGGAGGCCACCACGGATTGTTCAGGTGGCAGGGGTGGGGGCGGTGAGGAGGTCAGCCCCGCTTCTTCTAGGATGTCTTTGCAGGTGCCGGAGACAGGTCCATTGTGCCAGGTTGTGCCAGCTGTGCATCTGTAATTGATTTCCGAGGCAGCTCTCTAGGATCCTGAGATTGTTCCTCACTCACCGGATCCGCATGACCCTGGGGAGCTGACTCTACTAGTTCCTAGGAGTAATCTTTGTTGGTCTTCCTGAGCTTTCCACCATTAAGCAGACAGTCCTTGTAGAGATGCCCGACTTTATGACATCTCTTGCATTTGAAAGGTATTCCTTCATAGTCTAATAACGGATTCTTGGTGACATCTCGCCATTGAATATTAATGTGCTCCAAGATGCCCTCAGAGAGATCCAAATGTACTAGTATACGAGCATATGCCATCCTGTCGGTGGTCTGGAAGGATGCATCAAAGGTAAGGTATGTTCCCATTGCATCTCCTATCCTTCTGAATACCTCTTCTATCCAGAAATGGTAGGGCATCCCTGGAAGCTGAACCTAGATAGGACCAGAATCAACCCTTTCTAGTTCAGGATCAAACATAGGCTCGTCCATCTTCTAAGCAGAACGGGTGCTTGGTCAATATGCCATATAGTAGAAAGGACCCAGTTGATATGGGCCAAGTAGCTGAACTTCAATGCAAACCAACCTTTGACAAAAGTGTGTACCCTAGGAGGCTCTGTCATGTGATGCCCCTAGACCTCCATAGTCTATTTCTGATGTCGCTAGACACTGTAATGTCTACCACAAACCCCACCCACCAGGACCTTATTCGACAAGTCCATGGTTTCAATCAATGGGATGTCCTCAGATAGCTTGAGAAAGGTATCACGGCTTCGTAGCTAAATGCACCTCTTCCTCTTAGATATACCTCTGTCTCTATCTCTATTCCCCGAAACTACAGTGATCCTTGATGGATGTGTGTTCATCTAGGAAGTCAAAACCCTAGCTCCTGATATGGGTTTGGCCATAATAGAGTCAAAGAAACTAGGGATGGAGCCAATACTGGTGAAATTACCTGGAGGGATAATCGTCGAAGCCGAGAAAGTAGTTTTGTCAGCCGCTTGAGATGGAGGAAGGTGTAAGCTAGACGAGGAGGGTACTGATGCCCCTAGGGTTTATTCCCCCTTAAAACCCACCAATACTTCCAAGCCCTCTGTGTGAGGTAGAGGAAGGGGTTCGTAATCGTTGATGGCAAGAGCTCCTTCCGAGAGAGAGATAGGAGGTATCAGCGGACGAGCAAAAGCTTGTGAGAAAGTGGGAGTCCTTTAACTTCCTTGGACAATTCCTGGTCAAAAGCATAAAAACCCTCCAATGTGGTCCTAGGTTGCGTCCATATGGGCAAATCCTCCAAAGGATCCGCGGAAAAATCAAGGAGGTTGTCCATAACTGTCAACCTAAACCGCTGACATCTGCATGCAGTTCCGAAGCTGACGAAAAGAGAATGTCGGTGAGGGTGCCGGTAATAGAAAAACAAAGGTGAGCTCCAGGCGGTATGTCATTTCCGTAAGTCGTTAGTTGAAAGTTACGGGAGCCACGGTGGTAGCGATGCGGTTAGGGTGGTTGTTTGTAGATTCGACCCGTGGTCACTGTGGCCTGTGTGCAGAAACCCTTGTCCAAACCGGAACCCATTCTCAGCCTTGTTGTTCCTTCCTGCATTGTGAAGCTCACTATTGTTATTTTTTACCCTTACATTATTATTGTTATGTAGGCTCTAATTATATCATGACCCCTTAGACTCCTATATATCCCAAGGAGGTCTTATCATTTGTATCATTCAATAATTATTCATTTATGTGATGTAAACGAGGTTTCCCCCTCGAAGAGGCTATTTCTCTAGTCGTTGATCTATCTTTTCTTCTACTTTGTGAGTTGGTTGCATAACATTACTCTACAAGCCAGATAAGCTTGTGTTCCTAAAGGTGAGCAACTACAACTAATCAGAGAGTCTCACACCTCCACGATTGTAGGACATTTTAGTGTTGGGAAGACAATTACCAACTTACATAGGTATGTGTATTAGACCATAATGCAAGATATAGCAAGGTACATTAGAGGTTGTATATTTTTCTGTACTAGCAATCCGAGTAACATGAAACAAGGTCTATGTCATCCCTTAACTATACCCTCTTATTCCTAGAAAATAATTTTTGTGGATTTTTTGGGAGGTTTACCAATAGCCAGGAAGGGGATGTGACTACATTTTCATGGTAATTAATAGGTTTATCAAGATGCATATTCTTATGCCCTATAAAAAGAGCATCAAAAAGTAAGAAGCAACAAACTTGTTCTTTAAACAAGCCTGGGTGCACTTTTGGATACCAAGGAGCATCATTTTAGATATTAACATTAGATTTCTTAGTGCATCTTGGACTATGTTATGGGAGAATATGGGCATAAGTTTAAAGAGGTATACAACGTTCCATCCATATATAAATCAGAAAACAAAAGTAGTCAATAGGACTTTGGTGCAGCTTTTGATGGGTTACAATTAAAAGCATCTAAAGACATAGGATGCAAATTTGGTCTATATATTGTAACAATCTTATAATAAAGCAGTCCACATTAATATTCATAAGTCCCCATTTGAAACTTGTTTTGGATATTTGTCACCTTCACCTTTAGATGTTGTATATGGACATAAAGGAGGAGAGATGGAGGATCTTAGAGGGGATGCATTAAAAGCACAACCCTTTTTTTGAGAACATTAGAAAAATCCATTTGCAAGTATAGGAGATGTTGAAGAAGTCATAGAAAAATAAAAGGATAAGAATGATTAACACAAAACAAAGAAGTAATTTAGAGTGGGAGATAAACTATGGTGATAGTTGAATATTGAAATACTATAGGGTCTTGGTAAGAATATTAAGGCTCTATGATATGGCACCTTCAAGATACTAGAAAAGGTGGGAGATAATGCCTACAAACTCAACCAACCCCCATACATATGCATTTACTTAGTAGTGAATGTACAGAATATCAAATTCTATGAGCCTTCCATGTTGCATAAGGAGGGGTAGTTCCTACCTTCCATAAAAGACTTGCCACTAGATGCTCAAGAAAAATTGACAAAGGGAACAATTTTATAAAACAGGTCCAAAATTACAAGATAGAGGAAGCACAACCCTTTATAGATTAGGTTGAAAGGAAAATTTCCAGGTAAAGAAAAATAGTACTCCTAGGAGAAGGTAGAGGAAAATTTTCCTCACTTCATTTAGTAACAAATTTAGGGGCCAAAATCCTACCAAAATCAAGAGATATGATTTGTATTGAATCATTATATTATTTTCCATCTATCTTAATGCTTTAGGGTGGAAAATTTGGAGGAAATAACTTGTAGAATCATTTTTACTGGCAAGTCTAAATTTGGAAAATTTGGGTTTAAAACCTTCTAGGTCCATTTCAAGGCACTAAATGATATTTTTTTGGGTCAAAACTTTATTACTTAATCATAGTACCCCAAGATGTTGTTTTACACTCATAGACCTTTTGAATAATGCAAGAATCACACCAATTGTAGTTTACAGTATGAAAATTGTATGCCTCCTTCAAAGTTGTAACTCTAGTTGAAAGCTGAAATAATCAAACTTGACCCCTAGTTGGCTATCGGGCTATGTTAAAACATGGCCACTAGAGGAGTAGGGGTTACATTCTATGATATTGTGCCTTATTCCATAGTAGAGCAGAGAAACTAGGAGTGAAATTTATAAAGCATAATGGAAGGGCTTAGCATTTCATAATAACCTAATATGCAACAGGTATTAGGTAACTCCATAGAGAGTGCCTTGTCATTTTTATTTGCATTATTTCCATAGCAAAGAAAATATAGCACAGTAACCTTACCTTCTGGCTTCATTTTATCCTAGGAGGGCTTACCACATAAAATATTTATTATCATCGTCTATAATGTGTGATTGTATTTATTGTTATCTATTTTCCACATGTTATTGATTTCATGCATAAGTAAAAAAGGAGTACTTAACAAATCTAGAATATAAAGGAACTTAACCTTCATAGTATATATTTAAGTTTATTTTTATCATATCTATTGTGATGAATTGTCCATTGATATATCCATGATGATTCACAAATAAATGATATTACCTTGCCCTTCCATATATAGACTATCTATTGAAAAGTACATTGTCTAGTAACTCATATTTCCTCTCTAGGAGAAAGTTAATGCTATAATATCGTGGTTGAGATTGTACTAATAACTTGAGTTTCTTACATTTTTGTAGATTTTTTTTATTTTTAAACTTTTATTGTCAATGATAAGTGGAGAGTTTGTTGAAGTGGCTACATATATTATCTTGTTCTTCTTACCTTTTAGTTGTTCTTTAGTAGAGAATTGAGTTTTTTTTTAGTGGACATCCTAGGGAAACCCTCCAAGAGCTTTCCCTAATTATAAGGATTGTACTCAAGGTAAACAAGTTAGTTTCATTTTTCACAACCTAACTCGGTGGAGACAATGGGTGAGGCCCAATAATATCCTCAAAGGAAGTTATCTCAAGAACTTGACCCCATGACCTCCTACTTGTAATCCATAACATGTATCGCTGAAGCTAACCCACTAGATTTTGTAATGGAATACATGCTAGGGAAATTTACTACCCACTTCCCCTTGTTCCAAGAATGTTGCATGGGATAAAAAAAACCAATTGGAAATCTAAACCAATGAGGTCATGAAATGAGGCCCACTAATATCTATAGAAGCATTTGGCCTAATCACTTGCAGTTATGAACTCCTATATGTAATTCATAGGACTCAACCACTAAAACTAACTCGCCAAATTCACGAGGAAATTGAGTCTATATATATTGAGAGGACAATAATACTAGAGGATGTAGTTGTAGAAATAGAAAATTTCTTACCCTTATTTTAATCTCAAATAGAGAGATCCAGGACTTTTTATACTACTCACCATAAATTAAATTATATTATTAATCATATTAATCGCTAAAAAAAATCTACTAATATAAATATACATATACATACCAATATAATAAAGACTTTATCTTTTTAATTAATATATTTAAATAAATTAACTTTATATTTAAATTTTAAATTCATCCATTATTCTTTAATACTCAATTAATATATAAAATTTATCCTTCATAATATTGGAAAAAGCCTAACACTCAAATACTAATTAACATAAATATATAAAATTTATCTTTCATTGAAAAAAATATAACGAAAAAATCAAGAAAAACAATGAATCTTTATGAATTGTTTAATAGTTAAACTATTAAAAGTAAACATTATTATTAAACCATTAAAAGTAAACCTAATGAAGAATCGAAATCAATCACAAAGGGAATCACAATAAATTCTTCTCAATGGGTACACTTGAGTTGAAAGTTAGACTTTTTAAATAAAATTACAATTTTATTTCAATATAATATTTTTTCTAAAAAGAAATATCATAATTCAAGAAAATGAACCTAAAAGAGATGGTAGAGAGATATATTTTTATTGTATTTAAAATAATTAAGAAATTGATAGAATAAAAAGAGTCGAAAGTTTTTTAATATCTATAATTAAAGAAAAAGTTAATTGATTATTTTATCTAATATTTGAGGGTATATAATGTATTTGGAAATTATATTAATATTTCATTATCAAAATTTACTAAGTATACCTATTCTATTACTTCTAGATTTGAACTTATAACTTGTTAAAAGAAAATACATGGATATATATGATTCATCTAGTAGGCTTTGTTTATTGGGGTGACAATTTAGTCACAAATATAATTTTGGTGAATTGCAAAATCTTAAAGTTTGTGTTTCAATCAAAATTTTAACATTAAAAATGGATTTATTTTAATGGATTCATCAAAAACCCTTGAGCTACTCTAAATTTTACAATTTGATAACTGTAACTTGGTTTTTAAAAATTCAAACACCAACATTTTCCATGCAAAACTATTTATACTTAGTGATCTATTATACTTAAAAAAAAAAAAGATTTTGTGATAATATGATTCCTCCATATTTGTCATCATAATGTGGTTCACATTTAATGTGAAACTATTAATCTTGGTCAACTTTACATTCATTATGATTTAATTATAAATATTTACCTATTTCTTAATGTAAAATATTAAATATTTACTTTGTGTGATATATTAAAATTTTATTTCTTAAGTATTTTATTAATAAAGAAAATTAAACTTTTATTAGAGGCCTTCAAGTCTGTTGTAATTTCCAATTTCTATTAGTTTACTAATTTTGTTTAGTTTTTTTTCTTTTTATTTAACTTTTTTATTTTGTTTTTCATTTTCTATTGTTTCTTATTTTTCATGAATTATAATTTTTCACCATATTTTGGAATTTAAATGACTTATTTAATTAAATATTAAATATATTTAAATAAATTTAATTATTAAACAATGGTTTGTTTATATATATAATATAATATATATATATTATATATATATATATATATATATATATATATATATATATATATATATATATATATATATATTTTGTAATGTCCCTAGTAAATCGTAATGTCCCTAGTAAATCGTTAGTATTTTAAATTAAAGTCAGTAAAGTTAACTGTTAACTATGATTATGTTTGATGAAATTGAGTAACTATAACTGTTATTACTGTTTAAATTAATTATGCTATTAAATTGTTGTTTGGTTGCCATTGAATGTGGTGGTAAGAGAACAACTGATAATGGTTATAGTGTTTCCTCATGAGAGGAGGATTAAAAATCAAAATATGACATCTGTCAAAAGAGAAAAGAAAGGGAAACCTAACTACCTTCTAGAGACGGTTGAGACTCCAATAGGAAAAAGAAAATGCTAGGTCTGGAAAAAGGGACCAGATAGAAAGAAAAGGGGGAGGAAAGTTGCATTCTGGCAGCAGACGCTACGTCTGGTAAAGACCAGATAGCGCATTGGGAAAGTTGAAGCCATCCTGGAACCGCTACGTCTGGTAAGGACCATATACCGCAGCTCTGGTAATAACAGAGGACTTGCAAACAGCTAAGGTCTTGCAGGAGTGCTTGCGGGTGGAAAGTCGAGTAGGACTCTCCTAAGGTTGGGTGGTTGACAAACGCATTAAAAGGTTTGCCCTTAATCAGGTATGGAATAACTGAGAATTCAATGGATTCTTTTACGTTGTAGTGATAATTAAAGTTTATGATAGACAAAAAACTGTGATTGGTGCTAAAGAGAATTTCTGAAGTAATACAAGCAGTGATAATTGTAAATCCATTAATCATTAGAAATTTAATCCCCGTGTGGCTGCCGTAAGAATTAAAAGAAAGAAAATAGAAACAAGAATTACACCAGGCTCCTAGGTTTTATTTCCGGGATGCATCATTATAAAACAAGCCACAGTTGAATGAAACAGGATGCCATGTAATATTTATTCCCAACATACGAAATCTAGCCTATATATATATATATATATATATATATATGCATCTTTACGTACACAAACTTACATAGTTGGTATTAAAGAATATAGAAAACCGTAACATGATGATTAAGAACTGGTAGAAACATGCATGCGCTGGGCTAAATTCCTGAGCCATGGTCGAAAGGATTCTCCCTTGATAAAGTGGTCTCAATTTGAGCAACTCGAGAAATAAAATAACCTCAAAGTTGATGGGTTCAAGAGAATTAACACCCATGCCCTAACCCTGTATCAGATCTTTCAAACAACCATAGAATAAATTCTATAAACAGAAGGCCGTATCCTGCATGGATGGGGTAGGGTTTGCCGACGAGAGTTTCCAATATGGAAGATGGCAACCCTCATTCAACCACAAAAAGAAAGGTAAAATAACAGCGAACAAGCTCAGGAGATCGTTTTCTTTCGTCGAATCTTTACAAGGAAAGTCTCAGAATATCTGAAGCGTACCAATAATCCACAGTAAGCTACATAAAAACTTTGAATGCAGACCAATATTAATTATAGGAATCCAACAGTTCTATGAACCAGTTAATAAATAATAAAACATGATTTAAGAAAGAAACACATTTCAATATACAGCGGAAGAAGAAGTAGGTATCAATTAAAAACATTAAAGCATTACATGAATGTTCACCGTAGGGATTAACCCTCGGATTATGAAACAAAAAAATAAAATAACAGTCGGGAGCTAGACGTAACCCAGCTAGGGCTTCATCATTGGAACTATTCTGGCAAAAACCTTACCCATCGTCAAGAAAACAAGAACGAGCGTACAATATTCTCATTAATGGAAATGCAAATGAAAAACAAAGAACAATCGAAAGACTCCATAGCTCAGGCATAGTTCAAACGGCCTGCCAAGAAGGAGAATTGTCTTAGTCAGTATCCAGGTTCATTCCTTAAACTTAAAAACAATCTATCGTGACGGTTGCCTCATACCTGGAAAGACAATGGGTAAGAATGTCTAAGTTGGTCGCCACCAAATGTTGGTTCGGTACCAAGTCTCAACACCTGCGATAGAAAGTCATACAAACAGAATTAGAACTAGAACTTAGCAAAAAAGGAAAGGCTATATCAATTAACATTCATCAATGGAAGGGTTGTGCGATTACCATGGCTTTTACAGGGAAGCAAAACTCTTCTCCATCGCGAACTGACCGGTGGGAAAAGCTGTGCTATTGATAATGTAAAATCGCCAGAGACCTGTAGGAGCCGAGTGTTACCTTACAAATGAATTGAAAGGAAACTCCTACCGTGATGAAAAACCTCAGACCGTATTACTCATACTTGGAGGGAGGTTGATCGTCGATTTAGGAATTTGAATCTCCACCATAGGATGGGCGTAGGGTCCTAAGAGGAAGCCACCATATGGAGTTAATCGTGCCAGGTACCAGATGCAATAAATATCCACCTCAGCTTGGTAGCTGGAGTATTAAACCAGCTCCGCTCTGGCCTAAGTATGCCGGCAAGTTGCGTGCTCTACATGCCAAGTGGAGGGCATATGGGAAGCCAAGTTATCACGTATCAAAACCTATTGCCAAAAAATCGATTCCGAAGGAGGTTCTCCAGCAACACATAACCCCCGGTTGTGTGCATAAATGCTTGACATTAGCTTGACATTTGATTTAAAACATTCCCACCATTAATACCTTAAATATCATTGCAGTTCTGTAGGATGGTCCTCGATACCGAGGACTAAGTTACGTACAACAATATGTAAACATATATATTCTATTGATACTGTGATGGGATTAAATTTAATATATGTGAATAAATTACAATCACGGTGATTAAATGTAATCTATGTAATTGTATCACTATTATTATGGTTAAATGTAATTTTTTTTTTTTACATCTGACGGGGTGCATTACAGGTGGTATCAGAACAAGGTTGCAACTTTGTGACCTCGGGTTAACCATAGCAGTGACATTGATATAAATGACTAGATTAATAAGCAAGCGAGAGTTATCAAGCAATGAATTGCATATCTTGTTGAAATGTACTAATCTTCTAATCAGGTGACATCAGATTATGAGGAGAACGAGCAACGCCCCTCATAGGAATGTGGACATACCAGACAACGTCACCTACCTTCAGGGAAATCTTGAGATATGGGTGCATCTAGGGGAAGAGGCCCGCAACACCAATTTGACCATATTGGAGACAGTCCAGGAATTGAAGAACGAAATGGCCCGTTTGCGTGAGGACAACGCCAGATTAACCACGGAACAGGAAAGAATCCTGAAAAGTTTATCGGATAAGAAAAACCAGCACCAGCCAAATCCCAATCCAGAGCAAACGCGTGCATCAGAGGGACATGGTTCCCATACTGAACAGGAATAAAAAGAAGGAAGGGCAGAGGTTCGATGAAAGAAATCTAATAACGCCTCCAAACATCAAACTTCAAAAAGACAGCGAATAGAATTGCAGGGAGAGTTTCGGAAAATCAAGCTGCCGCATTTTGATGGGGAATCCGAGGAGGCTGCGGAAGCTTGGTTAATTAACATGAACAAATATTTCCAGGTTTACGAGTATGATCACCATCTCAAGGCACGACTGGCTATTTTCCAACTGCAAGTGAAGGTGACGTTATGGTGGGAGGAAGTCAAGATGGTGCGGGGAGTGAATGAGCAAGATATAATTGGGAAACTTTTCAAAGATAATTCAAAGAAAGATATTTGACGGAATGCTTCTACAATGAAAAAGCAAGGGAATTTCATGATCTGCGACTTGGGCAACAGACCATGGATGAATTCATCACTAAATTTACATCTTTGCTTCGCTATGTACCGTATATTCGGGAGGAAAAGGCAAAAGTGCAGCGGTTTGTTAGAAGTCTACCCCAGACAATATGGGAAAGGATTGAATTTGATAATCCAAAGACCATGGATGAAGCAATACGAAAAGCCAGAATATGCTATCAGCAGAATAAACAAAAGTGGGAAAGTTCTAGAAAGTGTTGGGCAGATAAAAAGAACAGGAGAACAACTATGGGAGTTAAGGGAGCTTGTGGCAGTTTCAGTAAGGGATTCTCCAAGGGGCCCAACAACAAGAACCAGTCCAAAAATCAGTTCAGATTAAAGCCACCTAATGACTCCAAATATAGTGAGCAGTCGGGCAGAGTTGATAATGAGGGGATAGCCAGGCCATCAGTACAGTGTTGGGGGTGTGGTGGACCACACTATATTAAGAATTGCCCTCATCGAAAGGGTACTGATCAGATGTCCCGGGTTTATGAAGCCTCTACAGTAGGAGACGTGGCTTGGTCCATACCAAGAATAAATGCTACTCTCGAGGACCGTCAAGCTGATTACCAGCCAATGATGGTAGAGTTCGAAGGTAAGATTTTTGATCGAACTGTTTCTATTTTAGTTGACCCAGGAGCTACATTAAGCTATGTTAGTCCCAAGGTTGTGGAAAACTGTAAATTGCAATCTGTTAAGTTTAAGAGTCCATGGTTAGTTCAGCTAGCTACCGGGGCCAAAAGACGGGTACTGGCCAAGGTCAGTGACTGCCCACTGAAGATAGCAGGTCAGATAGTGACGACAGAATTGAACGTTCTCCCTCTCGGCTCATATGATGTGCTGATAGGGATGGACTGGCTGGAAAAGCGGTGGTCCATAATAAACTGCAAAACAAAGATAATTTCTTATCGGGACGAACTGGGAAACGAACAGGAAATTCAGGGTATCCTTAAACCAGTGCAAATCCGGCCAATTACCGCTTCTCAATTGGCTAAATGCATCAGGAAAAAGTGTCAAGTGTATGCAATTCAAGTGGGTTATGCCAATTCAAAAGATAAAGTTGATACTTTGGGAAGCATACCAGTAGTGCAAGAATTTCCAAATGTATTTCTCGTGGAGATACCAGGACTGCCACCTAAAAGAGATTTGGACTTTACCATATAACTGGTACCTGGTGCAGCCCCAATGTCCCGAGCACCATACCAAATGAGTGTGCCGGAATTAACAGAATTAAAGATGCAGCTGCAAGAGCTGTTGGACAAGAAGTACATCCGTCCCAGCGTATCACCTTGGGGAGCCCCTGTACTGTTTGTCAAGAAAAAGGATGGAACTCTTCGTTTGTGCATAGATTATCGAAAACTAAATAAATTGACAGTTAAAAATAGATACCCACTCCCCTGTATCGATGAACTATTTGATCAAGTGAAAGGGGCGACGATATTTTCAAAGATCGATTTGAGATCTGGGTATCATCAAATCAGAATTAAGGAGGAGGACATAGTCAAAACTACTTTTCAAACCCGTTATGGCCACTATGAGTTTGTGGTACTGCCTTTCCGGTTGACCAATGCACCTGCGAAATTTATGTGCCTAATGAATAGTGTATTTCATCAGTACTTGGACAAGTTCGTATTAATTTTCATTGATGATATACTCATATATTCCCAGAATATTAAAGAGAATGAGGAGCACCTCAAACTTGTCTTACAAACGCTACGGGAGCATCAGTTATATGGTAAATTCAGCAAATGCGACTTTTATAAGGAGCAGATCCAATATTTGGGACATATCATCACCAAAGAAGGCATTACAGTGGATCCCGAAAAGATTAAAACTATAATGGAATGGCCAATACCAAAAGATGTGGCAGATATAAGGTCTTTCATGGGACTGGCTAGATACTATAGGTGGTTTGTAGAAGGATTTTCCAGGGTTGCTTACCCTATCACTTCCTTACAGAAAAAAGGAAAAATATTTAAGTGGACTGTAGAATGTCAAAGGAGCTTTGAACAACTCAAACATCTGCTCACAACTGCACCAGTGTTGAACATAGCAGACCCGGAAAAGGATTACGTAGTCTGCACAGATGCAAGTAAAGAAGGTGTAGGAGGGGTGTTGATGCAAGAAGGGAAAGTGATTGCGTACGAATCTAGAAAATTGAAAGAGCATGAGCAGAAGTATTTCACTTATGATCTGGAACTAACTGTTGTTGTGCATGCACTAAAAATGTGGCGTCATTATCTAGTTGGGAAGAAATTTTTATTGATGACAGACCACCACAGCGTTACTAGCTATTTTAATCAACCGACTTTAAACGCTAGTCAAGCTAGGTGGGTAGACTTCTTGAGTGGATTCAACTTTGAGATCAAACATCTGAAAGGAAAAGAAAATCGGGTGGCAGATGCTCTAAGCCGAAAGGTGCACTGTCTCTATGAAATTTCCTTTAGTGAAGGACAGTTTACTCTTAGCGAAGAGATTGAAGGGGTTGCTAAGCAGGATCAAATTTATCAGCAAAAGAAGCAACAAGTACAGAACTTAACTAGACACATAATGCAACAAGGTTATGAGCTGAATACAGCAGGTATTTTATACTACAAGAAAAGAATATATGTACCCGATCAGGGCGACATTAAGGAAAAGATTCTAGATGAATATCATAAAATTCCTTACGCTGGACACTCGGGTTATCAAAAGCTAATCACCTCGATGCGGAAGGAATATTATTGGCCAGGCATGAAGAGGGATGTAACAGAATATCTAGCACGATACATAGAATGTCAACAGATTAAGGTCGAACATCAGCACCCTGCAGGGTTGCTACAGCCATTACCCATACCAGAATGGAAGTGGGAGATTATTACTATGGACTTTATTACTGGGTTACCGAAATCCAAGAGGAATAATGATTCCATCATGGTCGTAGTGGACAAACTCAGCAAATCAGCTCACTTCATACCGGTACAGTCCACTTACCGCGCGACACAAATTGCAAATATCTTTATGCAAAACATATTTAAGCTTTACGGTTTGCCCAAAACTATAATATCTGACCGCGATGTTAAGTTCACATCGGCCTTCTGGAAGACCTTGTTTGAAGGTTTGGGAACTTAGCTGAATTTTAGCACCGCATATCATCCACAGACCGATGGGCAGACTGAACGGGTAAACCAAGTGGTGGAAGACATGCTGAGGTCATATGTGATGCAGCAACCAACCCGATGGGAAGAGTATTTACATCTTGTGGAGTTTGCATATAGTAATGGTTACCATACGTCCTTGCATATGAGCCCATTCGAAGTACTTTATGGCCGAAAATGCCGTACACCATCCAGCTGGGGTGGACCAGAGGACAGACTCATGTTCGGTCCTGAGATGTTAAAATAAATGGAAGAAATGGTTAAGAGAGTTTAGGCTAACTTAAAGGTAGCCCAGGCCAGACAAAAAAGTTTTGCAGATCGGAAGAGGACCTTTAAGGAATATCAGGTGCGAGAGCATGTATATGTCATAATTCGAGCAAGGAAAAGTACTTTACAATGGAGCGGTTGCGCCAAACTGGCACCCCGCTTTTGTGGACCCTTCCAAATTTTAGCGAGAGTTGGGCTGGTAGCTTATCAGCTAGCTCTACCTAACCACATCCGGGTCCATAACGTTTTCCACATGTCAGTTTTAAAGAAATATGTCTATGACCCTAAACACATAATTAGTTGGCAGGACATACAGGTAAGAAGATGATGTAGAAAACACAAATCAAAATTGATTGCTAGACAAGGCACTGATCAAATTGTTGTGTATTTCAGGTGGAGCCGGAAGGAGAATTTCTAGTCGAGCCGATGAGCATACTATATTGGAGAAGGGTCGTGCTACGGAAACAAGTCATCACCTAGATTAAAGTGCAATGGCAGCACTTTGGCCGGATGAGGCCACCTGGGAGGATGAGCAGGGCATGAAAGAAGCTTATCCCGAACTGTTTATGGGTGAACAACATCGGGACGATGTTGAATTTCAGGAGGGGGAGATGTAATGTCCCTAGTAAATCGTTAGTATTTTAAATTAAAAGCAGTAAATTTAACTGTTAACTATGATTATGTTTGATGAAATTGAGTAACTATAACTGTTATTACTGTTTAAATTAATTATGCTATTAAATTGATGTTTGGTTGCCATTGAATGTGGTGGTAAGAGAACAACTGATAATGGTTATAGTGTTTCCTCATGAGAGGAGGGTTAAAAATCAAAATATGACATCTGTCAAAAGAGAAAAGAAAGGGAAACCTAACTACCTTCTGGAGACGGTTGAGGCTCCAATAGGAAAAAGAAAATGCTAGGTCTGGAAAAAGGGACTAGATAGCAAGAAAAGGGGGAGGAAAGTTGCATTCTGGCAGCAGACGCTACGTCTGGTAAAGACCAGATAGCGCATTGGGAAAGCTGAAGCCTTCCTGGAACCGCTACATCTGGTAAGGACCAGATAGCGCAACTCTGGTAATAATAGAGGACTTGCAGACAACTAAGGTCTTGCAGGAGTGCTTGGGGGTGGAAAGTCGAGTAGGACTCTCCTAAGGTCGGGTGGTTGACAAGCGCATTAAAAGGTTTTCCCTTAATCAGGTGTGGAATAACTGAGAATTCAATGGATTGTTTTACGCTATAGTGATAATTAAAGTTTATGATAGATAGAAAACTGTGATTGGTGCTAAAGAGAATTTTTGAAGTAATATAAGCAGTAATAATTGTAAATCCATTAATCATTAGAAGTTGAATCCCCGTGTGGCTGCCGTAAGAATTAAAAGAAAGAAAATAGAAACAAAAATTACACCAGGCTCCCAGGTTTTATTTCCGGGATGCATCATTATAAAACAAGCCACAGTTGAATGAAACAGGATGCCATGTAATATTTATTCCCAACATACGAAAGCTAGCCAAATATATATATATATAATATTATATATATATATATAATATATATATATTATATATATATATATTATATATATATCTTTACGTACACAAACCTACATAGTTGGTATTAAAGAATGTAGAAAACTGTAACATGATGATTAAGAACTGGTAGAAACATGCATGCGTTGGGCTAAATTCCTGAGCCATGGTCGAAAGGCTTCTCCCTTGATAAAGTGGTCTCAATTTGAGCAACTCGAGAAATAAAAAAACCTCAGAGTTGATGGGTTCAAGAGAATTAACGCCCATGCCCTAATCCTGTATCAGATCTTTCAAACAACCATAGAATAAATTCTATAAACAGAAGGTCGTATCCTGCGTGGATGGGGTAGGGTTTGCCGACGAGAGTTTCCAATATGGAAGACGGAAACCCTCATTCAACCACAAAAAGAAAGGTAAAATAATAGCGAACAAGCTCAGGAGATCGTTTTCTTTCGTCGAATCTTTACAAGGAAAGTCTCAGAATATGTGAAGCGTACCAATAATCCACAGTAAGCTACAGAAAAACTATGAATGCAGACCAAGATTAATTATAGGAATCCAACAGTTCTATGAACCAGTTAATAAATAATAAAACATGATTTAAGAAAGAAACACATTTCAATATACAACGGAAGAAGAAGTAGGTATCAATTAAAAACATTAAAGAATTACATGAATGTTCACCGTAGGGATTAACCCTTGGATTATGAAACAAAACAATACAATAACAGTCGGGAGCCAGACGTAACCCAGCTAGGGCTTCATCGTTGGAAGTGTTATGGCAGAAACCTCACCCATCATCAAGAAAACAATAACGGGCGTACAATATTCTCATTAATGGAAATGCAAATGAAAAATGAAGAACAATTGAAAGACTCCATAGCTCAGGCATAGTTCAGACAGCCTGCCAAGAAGGAGAATTGTCTCAGTCGGTATCCAAGTTCATTCCTTAAACTTAAAAAACAATCTGTCCTGACGGTTGCCTCATACCTAGAAAGCAAATGGGTAAGAATGTCTGAGTTGGTCGCCACCAAAGGTTGGTTCAGTACCGAGTCTCAGCACCTGTGATAGAAAGTCATCCAAACAGAATTAGAACTAGAACTTAGCAAAAAAGGAAAGCTTGTATCAATTAACATTCATCAATGGAAGGGTTGTGCGATTACCATGGCTTTTACGGGGAAGCAGAACCCTTCTCCATCGCGAACTGACCGGTGGGGAAAGTTGTGCTGTCGATAATCTAAAATCGCCAGAGACCTGTAGGAGCTAAGTGTTACCTTACGAATGAATTGAAAGGAAACTCCTACTGCGATGAAAACCCTCAGACCGTATTACTCATACCTGGAGGGAGGTTGATCGTCGATTTAGGAATTTGCATCTCCATCGTAGGATGGGCGTAGGGTCCCAGGAGGAAGCCGCCATATGGAGTTAATCGTGCCGGGTACCGGATGCAATAAATATCCACCTCAGCTTGGTAGCTGGAGTATTAAACCAGCTCCACTGTGGCCTAAGTATGCCAGCAAGTTGTGCGCTCTACATGCCAAGTGGAGGGCATATGGGAAGCCAAGTTATCACGTATCAAAACCTATTGCCGGAAAATTGATTCCGGAGGAGGTTCTCCAGCAACACATAACCCCAGGCCGTGTGCATAAATGCTTGACATTAGCTTGACATTTGATTTAAAACATTGCCACCATTAATACCTTAATATCATCGCAGTTCCGTAGGATGGTCCTCGAGACCGAGGACTAAGTTATGTACAACAATGTGTAAACATATATATTCTATTGATACTGTGATGGGATTAAATTTAATATATGTATATACATTACAGTCACGGTGATTAAATGTAATCCATGTAATTGTATCACTATTATTATGGTTAAATGTAAAAAAAAAAAAAAATTACAACGACGGGGTGCATTATATATATGTGTATAATATGTTAAATAACAATATAATTAATTATATTTCTTAATTTTTGGTAGATAACATTAACAATACAATATTTTTTTATGTTTTAATTTTGTGATAAATTTTTGTCTAATATTTTTTTTGTTTAATTAAACTATATTTAAAAACTAAATAGTTCACTACTAACTAGTATGTAGCACTGTTTATAAAAATATATAAAGTTAGAAAAAAAAATTAAACCTAAAAATAAAAAAAAAAATAAATTTAAAAACAATAAATAAAAGATACAAAACAAAAAAAAATTAAATAACAAATAAATAAGATAAAATTCAAAATTTTTTCATATAGAATGAAAATATTTTTACACAATTTATACATATACTTTAAACAATTTTATACATATACTTTTTTATGATAGATGAAATCAACTCTCTTCTGCCACTAATATATAGTATATATATATATACAACGTATTACTTTTATCTAGACTGGTCAACTCTTTTTTAGAAATTTACTAGTTGGTTTGACAAATGAAATCATATGTGATTTAGGCTGAAGAATCTCTCAAAAATTTGATATAGATCAAAAAAGCCTCAATTCTACAATAGTAATATTGTTTTTATTTTTCTTATCTTTAACCAAAAAATACTACTTTGTCATTTTAAATTTTCATGCAATACCTATTTAAATTTGTATACTTAAAATATTAAAACTTCACCTCAATTTGTTTTGAATTTAAATTTTAAATATTGAGAAAAATAATTTAACTCAAATATAACACTTATTTAAATATACATATATAAAAAATTCAATTTTAATTTTGACTTTCAAATATAACACTTATTTAAATATACATATATAAAAAATTCAATTTTAATTTTAACTTTCTTTTACTTTGAATCTAATTTCAAAGATTAAAAGTGGATATATTTAAAATGTAAACTGGAACAATAAGTGGGCTGCTTAAAAAAGAAACCCTGATCAGCCCATGGGATACAGATGGGATATAGATTCTCATGAGGCTACTATCTCTATCTTTATTAAAACCTATTAACAATGGATAGACTGGCAAGATGGGATAGCTTGATTCAAGGGTGATATGATGGTATTAACAATGGATAGTTGTTATTAATGCCATGATATTATGAAGATATTAAGAGTTTCAAAGTACCATTATACCATTCTTGAATCCAGCTATCCCAATATCTTCATACCACTCTTGTGATATGAAGGTATTAAGAGCTCCAAAGTTTTCCTTGCCCTCGGAGTTATCACAACTCTCTTGGGATGCTAAGATATTGAAAATATTGGTTGATGTTTTAGATTATTATGCCATATGTTACCATATTTTCTAATCAATTCTGATAAGGATGTTCAATGGATATGGATGTCTCTTGTCAGATTTTTATTGGGAGAAATTGATTTCGATCCATTGATCTAAGTCTCAAAATTGGTATAGTTGACTGACTATTAATCTAAGAAAAAACAGCAGAGAAGAATGAAAAATATCTTGTAATCCATTCTCAGAAGTACTGAAATTAAAGCTGGATGGCATTCAAAGTTATGTAAGATGTTTGAGTATAAATGAAAAACATATATAATGACCAATGGAAAATAATGCTGCCTTTTTGGCCCTGGAAAGTTGTATTGACAGGTTTTATGAGCTGGAAAACGTGTGAGATTAGCATTAGCTTTATAAGCACAATTATGAATTCAGTGTATTGTGACCTGAAAACTACTGTAAATTTCATTTGGCAGAATCCAGCATTAATATTTTGAAAGAAAACCACACAAATTAAGCTGCCAATTGACTATACAAGAAGCCATGCTGGATGTCAATTACCGATGCACTCAGAGGTACCTATAAAAGCTTAACCACTGGTGGCGCAGGAGGTTGTACAGTGAGATATCAAGATCTTTAAATTGAAGGTCAAATAACATATCAAGATCTCGATATTAAGGTATCAGGGTTTTTGAATTGAAAGGCAAATAACTGATCAAGTTGGGAATGGTTCGGTTGGGAAGAATGCAGACTGTGAATTTCTTGCTGCTGCTGCTGGTGTTGTGGGTGCTTTTATTCACAGGGGTTTCCAAAGATTTGGGAGCCGTGAATGCCGAGGAGATTTCGGTTACGCCTGACTGGTTTGGGGGTGACATGGCATCGGATGGTCCCGGGTTCGATTCCGCTAAGGGCCGAACCCAGATCTGTGATGGGACTGTGGGCGAGTGCGATGATGAGGGTGAATCTGAGGAGATTATGGTGCATTCTGCTGGAGTAGCTCACGGGAGGCTTCTGAGGAGAGTGCCGTACTATATAAGTTATGGAGCACTGCGCGCTGATCGAGTTCCATGCGCCCCTCGCTCTGGGAGGCCTTATTACACTCGAGATTGTTACGGGGCGAGTGGGCCTGTTAGACCCTACCACAGGAGCTGCACTGCCATCACTCGATGCAGGCGATACACTTGGTAAGCTGGCCTGCAGTTGCTTGTTTCGCATCATTATTGCGAAGTGAAGCCTTAATGTGTGCATTGCAGTGTTCTAAATAAACAGCCAAAAAATGGCGTGGGCGATATTCATGGTTTGGGAGTGATAGCTTCTTTACCATTAAACCAAAACCCTACGGGCTATAATAAAAATATTATTGAGTGAATAATGTTTTTATATTGGTATAGTTTTATTTTAATTTCATATGTTAAAGAGATTAAATTTTTCAAAATTAAATATAAAAAAGAAAAATTTAATTAATTAATTAATGCAAATTTAATTTTAAATTAAATTCTCAAAATGGCTTTTTGTTAAATACAATATTTAAGAAAAAAATTACACTTGGAAAGAAAGTAATTTCAACTAAAGATAAATATATTGATTTTTTTTATAAATATTTTTATTTTAAAATGTAATATGGATTTAATGAATATTTAAAAAGTAAAGTGTCTATAATTTATTAAAAAAAAAAAAAAAAAAAAAAAAAAATTAATATTAACAAATTGAATTTCACCCATTTGTTATTTTTATTACTTTTATTATTTTATTATTTTTAAATGAGTTTTTATTATGTTTCACTATTATTATTCTTTGATTTAAAGTTTTATTTCAACATTAATGTCTTATTCATTTAATGCTCCATTACAACATATATCTATGTTTCTAAAGCATCCTAGTGATAACATCTCACTGTGGGAAATTTTCCTTCCATCTAACATTGGGGTTGGCCTCAACTTAGGCTTAGCAAGAATTAGATAAATGAGAATTATACAGAGAGAGAAAGATTTGTATGTAACTGAGAATTTATCATGGGGATGAGAGGAATCGAACCCATCTAAGTGTAAACTTTCTTTTTGGAATATAGAATATTATTAAATTATTTTAATTAATACACTAGCATTTTCACCGCTATGCAAAGAAAAGCCTTTGGCTTAATAAAGAGAGGGGAGTGCGTGGAGGGAGAAGGACACATATACATATTCTGTCGCTAAAAGCCTTCGGCTTAATAAAGAGAGGGGAGTGCATGGAGGGGGAAGGACACATATACATATTTTGTCACGAACTAGGAATCTGAACAAGGGGAGTGCATGGAGAGAGAGGGACATGTGTTCAGATTCTGTGAGGGACAATGAATCTGAACAGTGTCGTGAAGATAAACCTCACCATAGAAAAGCCTTCATATATTAATAATATAATACAATTATTAAATTAATAATAATGTTAATTAATTAGAAGCAACAAAAAAATATTTATATTAATTAATTAAAAAAATATATTAATAATTAATTAACCTTTGAGAGACATTATGAGCATGGTTGTAACCTCTCAAGCTTAAAGGGAGGGTGGCTTATTTTCTTAGAAAAAAAAACAACTCTAAGGAGTTGGTTCTTTCCTAAAAAATAATAATTAATGAAAAATATTTTGAGGTTAATATTCTTTATTTTGGTCATTGGGTTGATTTTCATGGATATTGGAAATATATAATATAATATATATAAGAGAGAGAGAGAGAGAGAGAGAAGAGAGAGAGAGAGAGAGAGAATTTTTAGTAGTTCCATTGAAAGGACAGTTATGATTAGATATCTAATACATAAGAAGAAATTTTCTAAAATTTCTTTTAGCTCTAACTAAAACCCTTTACCTTTGAAAATTTCTTTTAGCTCTAACTAAAACCCTTTACCTTTGACTCCATCTGGATAGGATGAAGGAGCCTAGCACATAGGAGATAGTAAGAGGGTTGAAGATGAAAAACATTTTCTCTTAGATTTTCCTTATTATACTCACATTTGATCTCAATTTCAAAATATTTGCCACAATAACAACCTTCTTAACCTTTTGAGACAACAAAAATATGGTTATCTAGGATGCTTTTGTCTCCCCTTTTTAAGCATAATGATAAAACATTATTTTTTTTACTAACCTCTTATCTTCTTAAGGTTTAGTAAACCATATAAATCTTAGTGAACCTTATCATCATATATATATATATATATAATAAAATTATGTATATATATATTGAGATGGAGGGGGGAAGGTGAATTGGTATTTCGTGTCAGATCAATCTATATAGTTTATTTCCAATATTAACTGAACCATCATTTCATTATCAACACATTATGTAGCAGGTTTAGGCATATACAATAAAAAAACATGAGCATTATTTAAACATAAAGACATATAAACACATCATCAACACATAGGGACACTGGATTTTTAGGTGGAAAACCCAATTGGGAAAAACCATCGTTGTTGTTGTTGTCTCTATATTCTTCTTATCATTAAGAAACATTTCATTATATCTTGCACTAAAATAGGCTCTTACTAGGTACGCAAGCACCTACCTACTGGAGGCTACCACCTCCTCCCATTTCTCCAATTGTGACTGGAATGAAGCTACTACTCCCTAATCCAATTTACTGGCCACCATCAGAAGAAAGCTACCACTCCTTCATTGAGAGCTCCAACCCCCAATCCCTATTGGACCACATATCAAAATCTTTCATGCTAGATCCACCTTACTCACACACAAATCCTGCAAGCCACATTTCATCTAATTTTTAAACTGGACCCACATATACCATTTTCCTCAATTTGAATAACAAGTACCAAAAACTCTCTAGAACAAATCTTTGATCATCAAACAAAACTGATATTTGCACAACTGTCAACAAAAATCTCTCTGCAATAACAAATCAACTGGTGGAACATCATAGTAATCAACCATTCATTGTATACATAACTAGTCTTAGTAACCTAAGCATCCAATATCAAACCCTAATGATATATGATCAAACCCTAGTAGCCAATCTTAGCATCAAGCCTCACCAAGCTAGCTTATTCATGAACATCAACTAGCAATACGCAATGAAACTATAATATACTCCCCTTGGACGTGTGTCATCTTCTCCTTCACACAATAGCCTTAGAAGATGAAATGTTAGTACCATAAATCATCTACTCCAAAAGAATAGGTATAATCTAGCAAACACATGGGGTCATTATTAAAGTTGAACCAGTGAAATAACATACTTGTAAACCTTATTTTCATGCATCTCTCCCCCTGGGCTCATGCACCACTCATTCATTTCTGCATTCCTTTTAGGAATATGTATCATATATAGTAGATTGCAGTGAGGAACGCCTTCCCTTACTCTGAATTTGAAGAAGAGGAGACTCACCTCTGATTTCTGCTTGGATTATTCTTTAGTACATATACTTTTTCTACATTTCTAATTCCTTTTTCTATAACCTTTCTAGTGTTTTCTTCTATAATTGTGCATCATGTTGAGGTAAATATGACTGCATGCCCTTTATCAAGCATTTGACCCTCACTCATAATGTTTTTCTTTAGCCCTTCAACCAACAATACATTAGTTGATTCTATATTTTTAACATCAAGATCAACTCTACCTTTTCTGGTGCACTATTTCTAAGAATAACTTAATCACCCTTGTTTCCAAAAATGTGATGAGAGCATTTGTTGTCTACGTACCATTGATCTTCTTCTTCTAGAGTGCACAGAGCAAGGCCACACTTCACTTGTTACTCTTCTTTCTCTTGATATGATGAAAGCTAATGAATGCATCTTCTTCAGGTCTTTCTATAACTATATTCTTGTCTAGTTTCTTGTCTTGGATAGGTTTTACTTTTTTCTAAAATGTATAAATGAATTCGTTGACTTCGTCCTGCATTCTTTTGCTACATGTCTGAATTTATTGCATGTATAACACCTTATGTGACTAGAGAAGAGGCTAAGAGAATCATAGTATTTATGCTTCGTGTTTTTATATGATTTGCAATCAATAGCTTTATGACCAAATAAATTGCATGTAAAATAATACTCTTTAAAGAAACTTGAGTACTTGGGGATTAATGTTCTTCTTATGGAGAGACTATTTGCTTGAGGTCTAAGCAATCTACTTATGCAATTAGCTGCAATGTGTCCAAAATTGTGACAGATAAAACATTTGATATCATTCATCAAGGGAGAGAATGAATTATTGTTTCTATTTCTACCATATTCATTGGGAGTAAATGATTTCTTTTGAGAATTCAATTTTCTTGGTTGCTAGTTTAGCTACCTTTTTAATTCTTTACCAATATTTTCACATTTTGCTTTATTGTCTTCAAAACTACCTTCACAAGCATGTGAGTTGGATTCTCCCTTCACAATTTCATGAAAACTAAGGCCTAATTTGATGGAGGGAGACCTTTGACTGCTAAGAATGTTGTCAAATATCTTCCTGCTATCTTGAAATCTCAAATGTTTGTCCTTTTCTACAAATTTGCCTTTTAGTAAGATTAATTGATCCTATTTGTCCCTTCTTGTCTCTTCCAACAGTGTTCTTAACTCGATAATTTCTTCTTTAAGCCCATTTTCTTGTTCTTTAAATACTTGAAGTGGCTTTTCAATTTGTGGTTGTTCCACAACCTCCTGAGGCTCCTCCTTTGGAGCTAATATCTCCTCTTCTGGTGGGATTTGAAGCTCCCTCTCAAGAGAGCACCACATCACTTTCCTCTCATCAAATTCTACGTCCCTTCGCACAACTATCATTCTGAGGGATGTCAAGTACACATGGTAGTTGTGGGGAGTTTCTGTGTAACCCACAAATACCCTCAATTTTGTTGTTGGCTCTAGCTTCTTCCTTGATTCTTTGCAGACGTGGAAATAAATAGAGTCTCCAAAAATATTGAAGTGTGACGCATCCAACTTTCTCCTCGAGAAAGTCTCCTCCAATGTAATCATGCCCACAATCTGATGAGGACTCTGGTTCTGTAAATAGACTATTGTGTTGCATGCCTCAGCCCACAAGTGCATAGGTAGGCCTTGGTCATGCAACATTGCCCTTGCTAATCCAAATATGTTAGGATTCTTTCTCTCAGCCATCCCATTCTACTGTGGGTTGTGGGGTGATGTTAACTCTCGTTGAATGCCTTATTTTGCACAAAAAAATTTAAATTCATTCGACATGTACTCACCTCCATTATCGCTCTTGAGAACCTTCACCTTCTTGTTGGTTTCTTTCTCAACTTGTGCCTTGAATTCTAAGAACTTGGAGAACGTATCATCTTTCTTCCGCATGAAGAAGATCCAACACTTCCGTGAGAATTCATCAATAAAAATGAAAAAAAAAAATTGCTTGGGAATTGAGGTTGTCAAGAAAGGTCTATAAACATTAGAGTGGATCCTTTCTAGGATTGCATGTTCTTTGTTGTCCCAATCATGGAATGTGAATTTTGTGTACTACCCAAAAGTAAATCCTTTACATACATCATGCTGCTCAAGTTCTCCTTTGGAAAGGCATGTGGTTATTTGTTGCATGATCTTCATGGAATCATGATGCAAATGGCCAAGTATTCTATGCCAAAGTTCACCGACATCGCGGCTCAGAATCTTCTCTACCTTTGTTCTTAATGCAGCACAATCCTCCACATAAAGCTTATACAAGTTCTTCACATGAACCTCGATCTACTTCACTTGTTCCATGGCTATGTGTCTCAGGAATTCCTTTCCTTTGTTGAAAATCACATCACACCACAGTCTTCCAAAACTACAACAGAAACAAACTTTTTCTTTAGGCCTAGAATAAACATGGCATCCTCAAGCCTGAGGGGGGAGCCTAACTCCCACTAAAAGGTGATTGTACCAATCTCAGTCACACTATACCTTTCGTCATCCCCCATCTTGATGTGAATCTACAAGTATTTCTCCTCCATATCACTGAAAAGTTCTTTATTCCTCGTCATGTGGAACAATGCACCTGAGTCCAAGTACTGCACACTCCCCATCATTATGTTGTCCATGCATGTGATGAGGGTAAATTCAATCTCAAATTGTGAAGCCAAGGCTTCACCTAATACTCCTCCACAGGTCTTCTTACTTGCCTTTTTGTCTGAAAAGTTTGTGGCATAGTGCCCGAATTCATGAAAACGGAAGCATTTAATTTTGGATAAATATTTCTTCTTGCCCCCTTGACTGGATTCTAGTTTGGATTGGAATTTATTCCCTTTTCCCTTCTCTTCCTTTCCGGCCAATGCAATTTTTTCTTCATCCTTTCCCTTGGATGAAGTCCCATCTCTAATATTCCACCTTATTTCCTCCTATACCAAATCAGACCATAAGCACTCCCAATTCAGTAGTTTCTCCATCCCATTCATCGAATCTTGATAGCTATGCCAACTCTTGGGAAGGCCTAGAAAGGCTAGGCTTACCAAGTCTTCTTCAAGGATAGTAACACCAACCCCGCCAAGTTCATCACGACACTATGTAAAATTTCTTAGATACTGCAGAATTGTGTCATTCTTTTGCATATTGATACTTCAAAGTTTATCCTTGAGTGCTAGCTTCCTCTAGTCACTATTATTCTCGAACAATTCTATCAATGCTTTCCACATTGTGAACAAAGTTTCTTTTCCATGGAGATTTGAGGCAATGTCATCCTGTACGCCATCCAAGATTATTCTCCTCGCTTTCGCTACATCTTTCTTCCACTGAACAAGGTTCTCGACATCAGATGCTTGAGGTTCTGCAACATTTGTCCATTGAAGGTCATCTTCTTGACTCTGAAGAAATCTTGCATTGAGCTCCAAAATCGAACCTTCTGAGAACAACTTCGAAATTTTTGTTCTAATGTGAAATCAGCTTTGATACCATGTAGAAATTACGATGTATATTTTCAGTTGCTCATGAAATTTTAACCAAGATCACGAGACACAAACCTACTCTATTGCTATGCAAAAAGTAATTCACAATCTAAAACAAAAATTTTAGACATGCAACAAGAAATCACATACATGCGACAAGTATTTTTCCAAGGAAAATCAAACTTCTAAAAACCCCAATCTCTGATTTCATTCAATCAGAAGAATAGAGATGTATTACAATTTCATTTCTCAACTAAACACAATTGTAATTGCATAACCTATCTCTTTGCTCACTAAGAAACTCTGACCCAGACTTAGCCAACTTTTTCCTCTTTTTGAGCTCTTATTTTCTTACGTCATTCCTTAAGGAATTGGGCCCCTATTATTTAGGAAATTCCTCAAATTTATTACATAATTCCTTTAGGTTGACCCTTTGACTACATGCAACACTTGTACTCAAGACTAGTCTACAATTGATGTTACACTACCTTGCAATCTCCACCTCAACTGGGTAACTCGAATTTTCATCATGCAATAGATATTTTGGTTTGATTGATTAGTTAACTGAATTATCACTAAGTTTGACTAAAGTCACATGGCTTAACTAACCTCCCACTAGTTCCTCCAAAGTTGGAACTATTTTAACTAAAAATTACCTGAGATAACTGACCTTGATTGCTATAAATTAGCAATCACACATGCAGAACTGAAATCTAACTCCTCTAACTCAAATTTACTGAGTAAATTGGGTGACACAAGCCATGTCACACGAGTTAAGATCCTCCAAGTTGTTTGTTGATGTAGAAATTCGAATTTTCTCAATTTAATCAAGGAAAAATCAAATTGAGAATTTCTTGTTGTGTTTTTCAACAAATTTTTTCAACTCTGAACCTCTACTTCAAAAGTGCTCCAAGGTATGCATTTGATTTTGGTCTTATATTCCGACGATCTATTCTTGATAGCTAATGAGCCTCTAATGATCAAGTAAGAGGGAATTGGCCTCTAAAGTCTGAGATGAAGAATCTTGGCATGATGAACTACTTTCTGGAATTAGAAGTTTGGAAAAAAGAAAAGATGTTGTAAAGTTATTTGGAATGATGGAATGCAAGTCCTTGGATACCTTGATGGAACTTGAATTTTAAGAAGTTATGCAAAGATATTGTTGAACCTAAGTTGGCAACTGACAGTTGAATGAAGCATTGATGTTCCTTGTAACACGCATCTAGATATGTCAATTCATGATTGAGCTACTTCATACACATTGGGTTGCTGCCAAGCACATTTTTAAGATATTCGCATGGGATGATTAATCTTGGTCTCAGATATACTTCCATATATGTATGACTTGTGAAAATTCCTAGACTCTAGGAACCCTTACTGCACCAAATTTGAATCTACTTCACCTACTTGATTTTTAATATACATTAACCAAGTTATTCTTTTGAATACTGAAGCAAATTATGTCTACAGCCTACACTAATTAAATATTTGATCTCATGAAACAAAAAATAGAGTGAAGAACAAGTTACATAGGACACACTTATTTTTGGACATAATAGTCCCCGGAAAAACTTAATGCGAGAAAACCGGTGCAACAATTTTGAGGGTTTTATTATTATGCAGTAGAAATATCTGAAGATAAATCTAGGATTCTCATCTAGAAATATTTTACAGAGAAAATACTAGTGAAAAATCTAAGTGAGTTTTACCTCACTTCACCCGGCAAAATTCTGGTTGATCCAGCACAACACTAGCTAACCCCGACTATTTTGTGATGTCTCTACGTCAGCCTTGTGTCACCTCTTCTGCCTTCTCCATTGGCTCTCCCAACTGTTCTAGTAGTTCACGGAAGTTCCAATAGTTCCTAGTAGTTCTGGTAGTTCCCAGTAGTTTTGAATTCTATGTGACAGACAGTTTTTCTGCATCAGCTCTCCTAGATATTGCGTTGCCTCTGCGTCAACTCTCCTGACTGTTATGACAGTTCTGGATTCTGCGTGACAAGCAACTTTTCTACATCAACTCTCCTAACTACTGCGTTGCCTCTCTGCAAGCTCTTTTCGCCTCTCTGTCAATATTCTCCAGAAATTCCTTCTTCCAGGTGCTCTCTACCCCTCTGCTACAAGATCTCCCCAATCGATTTTTCTCCTGAGAACTTCTCACCTCAGAAAATTGATTTCCTCAATCTGTCTATGTGTGTTTCCAAATGAACCCCAAGCCTCCATTTTATACTTTTCCTATTGAGTCTTCAACAACTGGGATCAAGTATCTAATCAAAAGCTAAGACTAAAACATGACTTGATTCGTCGTCTAGATCATTCTCACCCATATTTTGATTAATAACCATTAATATTTTAATTTCCCTAAGTTTAGACTTAGGAACCCCATTAAAAATATTAATTATTTTAATAAAATACAATCCAGGTGGAATTTCACCCAACAATTATTGAGTTCTTTATAAATCACGTTTCTTAGCCTCTCCACCAACTTTCAAGGCTAGAGCACTTTTGATGCTACCAAAAACTGAAACTCCCTCTTAGTGAGGAAAGTGCTCTTGCAACAATGTCCACCTACATGTTGCTTCGTTTCTGAAGCACCTCCTTTCTGCATTGTTGCTACCACCAACAATGTGCTACTACTACCCATGACACTACCATTGCCACTATAGCATATGTACTACAACTCCCTCTCAAACGTTGCATCTGTTATGATGCTAGCACTGCCATTGCTAACACTGCATCCGTACTGCAACTCAGTTGTTGAGAGAAGCAACTGGAAAACATCCAAAAATAGTTAAACTTAACTGTGTTCAACATAATACCATGAATATTGGAATCTGACCATTGTTGACCCTTTGAATCCTCTGCGTTGCTGCTAACTACTGCATTGTGCCAACTGCAATGTTTCCAACCTTGCTCTACGCTAATCATTCTCTCATCCCAAGCTACTACATCTGTCCTCCAAACAATCCACTGCATCATCTGACACTAAGTCCACCTCACTACTATTGAATCTTGGGCTCCCGTAGCAAGGAATTGATCCAAGAGGTGGACTCCTCAAGGATCTTGCCCACATGTAGTCCTCTCGACTATAACTTAATATCACCCCATCTCCCTTTTGGAGATGTGTGGGCACTCATGGAATACTCTTCCCCATCTATATTCACAGCTGTAACCTTTGGATCATGCTTCTCGTCCTTATCCTTTTTCTTCAAAGGACATTGAGATGCAAAGTGCCCATCTCGCCACATCTGAAACATTTCACCTTCGAAATGTCCTTATTCCACTTCGGCTTATGTTGTCCCTTCGATGCTAGAGCTTCATTTTTTTCCTCCTCCTTCATCTTTGTGCCACTCCCACTACTGCCACTGAGGTTGACCTTCACTAGGTTCCTCCTTAACTCCTCTTGTTGAAGAGCTGCCCACATCTCCACCCATGAAGGTAGTTTTTCTCTGCCAAATATGCTTTGGATGAAAACTTGACATTCATCCAAGACTCCATTCAGGGTTATCCTCACCATCGCAGTTGGCTGAGGAGTGGACCCCACGACAGTAAGCTGGTCTCTAATGTCTTGAACACGTTGAAGATAGAGGTTCACCCCTTCTCCTTTCTGCATAGTCCGTTGCAACTTCTACTCTAAATACATCTTCTGATGTTCGAAAGAGCCTTCATACAGAGAAGACAAGGCTTCCCACATCTCTTGGGTTATATCCTTGCCCTGCAAGTGTGAGACCACATGATCTCGAACTCCATCGAGAATGAGCCTCTTTGGATTCCCCTGCTTGACCTTGTACTTGTTCTTTTGGTCGTTTTCAGCAGGAACAGCTACAAATCTATTGACGTAGGCCTCGAGATAATAATCCTCCAGAAAAATTAAGATTGTGGTCTTCCATATGACATAATTGGAAGCTCCTTCCAACTTGTCCTAATCTTTGAGCCCATGCGATGCCATTTCATCCAACTGTCGAACTGACTCCTCTAGTCACTACTTAGCACTGCTCAGTTGCTCAGCAAGTGAGAAATTCAAACTTTCTGGCGGAAAGTTCTCTGAGGAGAAAATTCCCTTTCTACGTGTCTTCGTTATTTTCTAGTGGATTCTGCCACAGTAGAAACTGAGCCCTTCAAGCACTGCACTGAGGCTCTACGTCACTCCCTCTACCTCTGCAAACTCATGAACTGGAAATTGTACCTCTCTGTCATCTCACTCAAAGAGAGATTTCCTCGGATCTGCTTCCTGGCAAGGACTACCTAATCCCTTCAAGGGGATTTGGATTGCAAGCAAGTGCAGCTTTTGGCCTTATTACTTGGTACTAGATCTACTCTTCCTGTTTCAAAATCACTCCTCTGATACCATGTGAAAATTCGTAGACTCTAGGAACCCCTACTGTAACAAATATGAATCTACTTCACCTACTTTATTTTTAATATACATTAACCAAGGTATTCTTCTAAATATTGAATCAAATTACTTCTATAGCCTACACTAATTAGACATTTGATCTCATGAAACACAAAACATAGCAAAGAACAAGATACATAGGACACACTTATTTTTTGACACAATAGTCCCCGGAAAAACCCAATGCGGGAAAACCAATACAAAAGTTTTGAGGGTTTCATTATTATGTAGGAGAAATATATGAATACAAATCTATGATTCTCATCTAGCAATCCTTTACAGAGAAAATCTGGTGGAAAATCTGAGTCAGCCCTATGTCACCTCTTCTTCTTTCTGCGTCGGATCTCCCAGTTGTTCCAACAGTTCCTAACAGTTCTGATAGTTCCCAATAGCTTCGGATTATGCATGACAGATAGCTTTTCTACGTCAACTCTTCCAGCTATTGCGCTGCCTCTCTGCAAGCTCTCTTCGCCTCTTTGTCAATATTCTCAGGAAAGTCCTTCTTCCATATTCTCTCTGCCCCTCTGCTACAAGATCTCCCCAATCAATTTTCCTCCTAAGAACTTCTCACCTCAGAAAATCGATTTCCTCAATTTTTTCTGTGTGTTTCCAAATGAACTCCAAGCCTCCATTTTATACTTTTCCTGTTGAGTCTTCAACAGCTAAGATTAAGTCTCTAATCAATGTCTAAGATTAAAACATGACTTGATCCGCCTTCTAGATCATTCTCACCCATATTTTGATTAATACCCATTCATATTTTAATTTCCCTAAGTTTAGACTTAGGAACCCCATTAAAAATATTAATTATTTAAATAAAATACAACCTAGGTGGAATCTCACCAAACGGCTTTTGGGTTCTTAAGAAATCATGTGCCTTAGCCTATCCACCAATTTTCAAGGCTAAAGCTCTTCCGATGCTACCAAAAACTAACATAATTGTATAGATACACTAATGTTGACTAGATTAGAAAGCAATATTGACAGAAATAGTATATTTGGGTGTTTCTTTATCTTGGGATCTGTCATGACATTTTGATGAGCAGGAAATAGAAGTTCGTAACTTTAAGCATGGTCAGGGTTGAGTGCATTGTTGCTAGCATATCTAGTTGTGGAGCAATTTGGTTGAGGAATTTGTTTGGAGAGTTTTTTTAGTAGGTTCTGGATATGACAAAGATATATTGTGACAATAAAGGTGAGATCTAATTGGCAGAAAATCCCATATATTGTTGGGACTGAGATATCTCCTTGTGTTGAGATAGTGTTGATGCCATGATACAAGCTTAGGCTTTTGGTTGCTACCTTCGTAAGAGGGAGGATGAATAAGGTATCCTTTTGTGACATGTATTTATTTTAACATAATAGTTGATGTAATGTACTACATGAATAAGAAATCAAAGGAATGTTTCTCTTGGTAATGTATGAGGCATTATGATTGAAATTTTCAATAAATTTTCTAAGTATCAAATATGAGCATGTTGATATGTTTCTGATCAAGGACACTGAGCCAACTCTTCCCCCTGTTTGAACTCTCAGGGTGAGGACTTGAGATGTAGGGATCCTAGGGTTAATGGATCTCTGGACAATAGGGTATCACCCCTATCTTTCACCCATAGGGTGGAAGATGTAGCTCTCATATCTTGGTCTATGCAGAGCATACCCTAGTTGGCATCATACCCACAAGTCGAGCTTGTTGGGATTGTCACTCTCGATCTGGCCAGTAGATTAAGAGAGCTTGGGAGTGTGTGATCCTTACCTTTGGTAAGTTGGGTATCTTGCCCAAGCTATATTATGATGTAGGCATTCTACCACATGACACTTGAGGGTCATTGTTGGGAAGATCAGTATGCAATAGGATGGATGAGATATTGAATCTCACCTATTGCTCGACATAGGGTGGAAGACATTATGCTCCCCTATGAGATGACATTGGGTGAGAGTGTCCCATAGGACCTTCCCTGCTGTCATAGACATGAGGTGAGAGTGTCCCATAGGACCTTCCTCATTGTCATTGGATTACAGGTTGAGATGTGCTCCTTGATGTGGTTCTGGGTTGAGCAAGGCTCCTTGATGATAAGCTTTATGATGTTTCTTAGGTAGTAACATTGGGCTCCCCACTGGCAGATGATTCCGGGTGGTAGCAATGGCTCCCCGATGAATAGAGGGTGGTAGCTTGAACTCCCCTCTAATGTCAAATGCTTCTTCTTTTAGATTTGAGAGTGTTCAACAAATGAATAGAGATAATTAGCAGAGTAGCATAAGCAGAGATGGGAAAACGAGCATAGATGAGCATAAATTAGCAGAGATGAGCATAGATGAACTGAAACATATAGTGACGATATTTGATGATGCTGAGATATTTCTGTTATTACACATGTTGTGATCGGTAATTTCTCTTTAGCTGAGAGGGAGTGTCAATTTGGCAGCTCGGGGACAAATTCCCTCCTTTGGATAGTCTTCCTCATTAAGAAATACCCCTCCTAGCCCTTGGAATAATTTAATTTGGTTAAGGAAACTTATATTTATATTATGGAAGACTACATGTGCACAAAAGGACAGATCGACCCTAAGAAGAATCTGGACACCCTTGGAAGCCTATAAATACAAGTAAATTGACCCTCATTTAGATATCATCAATTATTCTTCTTTCTTTGGTTTGGCTTGCACAAGTTTGAAGTGGTTCATGGAGATTGGTTCATACAGGTCCAAAATTGCAGGGTTCAAAGCTCACATGTGTGATATAGGGTTATGATTTGCAGTCGCAAGGTTTCCATAGGGAATTTTCGGTTGCAACCGTAGGCATGCGGCCAGAGTGTTTTAGTTGCATGCACATCTCTCTCTCCATGTGGTTTGAACCTAAGGTTTGATTTTGTTAGTTAACCATAGTTGACCGCAGAGTCTGACAGTTGATGACAGTTGGCCACATGTTGGTGAACAATGATTTTGATTAGTATTACTGTTGGGTTCATCTTTGGGATATTGTTTGGTGGTATTATGGATAAAGAATTGGATTATTGTACTCTCTCTTTGCTGAATCATTCAATGAAAATCTAATAAGAAAAAGAATTTGAAAGGGTTTTCCCCCTTGTGGGGTTTTTCTCTAGTCTCTAACCAATCATGGTGTCTTTATGTGCGAATGTTTTTCTTCTATTGTTCCTTTATGCTCTGATGCATTGCCGATGATATTGTTCTCTCTATGTATTTTCATATGTTGTTGAATAATATTATGATACTATGGGGTGAATTCAATGTGTAAATTATGAAATGAAACTATTTAAAGCAAAGAACAATATTTCTCTAAGAAAAATTAACAAGACCTATATAATTTTATGACCATGTTGGTGTATCCACCCATCACATAACTCATGCCCATATATTCCTACTACCATGTTGGTGTATCCACCATTTTAAGTGTTGCTTGATGAAAACTTCATAAAGACTCTTGGATACCCTATCTTTTGAAATTTCACTTGATAATGTGCTATGAGCACCATCCATCCTTGTAAATATGAGAAATGACTTGTCATTTACCATCCATACTTAATGTGTTGAGATCACATGCTCTACATCATGAAATTTCCTTCATTATATTTGACTCCCTTATTGGCTCACAAAGCACCAAAACATTATGTCATTAGTTTCAAATGTAAATTATAATAGAATTTGAAACTTACTAATAAAATAAACTACAAAAATGAAACAAACTCAAATATGCCAACTCTATAAAGGTATAGATCTAATATGTTGATTTATAGTTATTTCGTTGCATGATCAATGTTATATGTCCTCTTTTTATCAGTCATGGCATGGTTATATTATCTAATATTCATTTTTTTAAGTACAATCACTAAATTCGATATCACTTAGTATGTTATTCATTACATCCATGTTATTGGAATAAATACTTAATTACAATAAGCACATACTTAATACTTGAATATAAATCTCTCAACTATCCACGAATATTGAATAGGTTGGTTAAGCTCATGGTAAAGACAATGCATATTTTTGTCTTGTTTTGCAAAAAAGATGTCAATGATTTTGTTTTGGAGACAAAATCTCTATCTAGCTTAGCGAATTGTGTTCTCTTTGTTAATTTTAGATATGAATCTATACAAAATGGATCTTCTCGACCTAACAAAATCTAAAATTGGGATTACAAAATTAAGAATTGTGATTTTGTTCATTCAATTTTCTACATTATCAAATCATCACTTCTTTATTCTCTATATTGATTGTCCCATTTTCTTGATTCTATGCATATATATGTATCACACTATCTCCCTTTATTCTATTTTTGGTTTAAAACATTAACATCAATGTGATAATACTTTGTGTCAAATATTTTGAGATGATCCATAACACTCTTTCCATGTGCCTTATCCCAAGCCCAATATCAATGACATGTATCATCCTTTCCAACATTGATGTTTAGAGAAAATTTTTATATGTAATTGTGGTTCATAAATAAACATAAAAGAAAGTAACACAATTTATGATATACATGTTCTAAGTATTGTGCTTTAACATGCACTATGACACATTTTTGTATTGTTTGAAAAATAAAATAAACCATCAATATTTTTTTTAATAGCTTTATATAACAAAACTCCAATTCATAAATACATTTTCCTAAATAATAATATATTGATATGACCATCTTATATTTGTACATTTACAAAGTTCTATAAAACAAATGTACTCTCGCTTACACTTAGTGTTTTGATAAAATTCTTACCTAGTAACAAACAACTCAAATTCTACTAAATTTCACACTTAGTGTTTTGCTAAAATTCTTATCGAATAACAAACAGCTCAAATTCTACTAAATTTCTTCATATCTAATTAGATCGACAAAAAGCATATCAAATATACTTTGGAATATGAAGAACATTAATTCTTACCATTAAATGTAACTGTGATATGCTGAATATATAAAGCAATGCAATAGTCACATATATACATATACTAAACAAATATAGATATACAAAACAAATAATCTCTTAGAATTGTCCACAAAAATGACTTTTATATTGTTATTTTTAATATTCAATTTGCATTAATGTGATCTATCTATCACCAAGCACTAAAGTGATTGAGCTCTATTAATATAGACTCGAGAGTATTAATGTGGAGTTTGGGTGAAATCGCCAAGCACATATCCATAAGGTCACTTAAATAAACATAAAAGAAAGTAACACAATTTATGATATACATGTTCTAAGTATTGTGCTTTAACATCCACTATGACACATTTTTGTATTGTTTGAAAACTAAAATAAACCATCAATATTTTTTTAATAGCTTTATATAACAAAACTCCAATTCATAAATACATTTTCCTAAATAATAATATATTGATATGACCATCTTATATTTGTACATTTATAAAGATCTATAAAATAAATGTACTCTAGCTTACACTTAGTGTTTTGATAAAATTCTTACCTAGTAACAAACAACTCAAATTCTACTAAATTTCTTCATATCTCATATCAAATATACTTTGGAATTTGAAGAACATTAATTCTTACCATTAAATGTAATTGTGATATGCTGAATATATAAAGCAATGCAATAGTCACATATACACATATACTAAACAAATATAGATATACAAAACAAATAATCTCTTAGAATTGTCCATAGGGTCACTTAAAAATAAACATAAAAGAAAGTAACACAATTTATGATATACATGTTCTAAGTATTGTGCTTTAACATCCACTATGACACATTTTTGTATTGTTTGAAAAATAAAATAAACCATCAATATTTTTTTTAATAACTTTATATAACAAAACTCCAATTCATAAATACATTTTCCTAAATAATAATATATTGATATGACCATCTTATATTTGTACATTTATAAAGATCTATAAAATAAATGTACTCCCGCTTACACTTAGTGTTTTGATAAAATTCTTACCTAGTAACAAACAACTCAAATTCTACTAAATTTCACACTTAATGTTTTGCTAAAATTCTTATCGAATAACAAACAATTCAAATTCTACTGAGTTTCTTCATATCTCATATCAAATATACTTTGGAATTTGAAGAACATTAATTCTTACCATTAAAAGTAATTGTGATATACTGAATATATAAAACAATGCAACAGTCACATATATACATATACTAAACAAATATAAATATACAAAACAAATAATCTCTTAGAATGGTAACAAAAATGACTTTTATATTGTTATTTTTAATATTCAATTCCCATTAGTGCGATCTATCTATCACCAAGGAATGAAGTGATTGAGCTCTATTAATATAGACTCGAGAGTATTAATGTGGAGTCTAGGTGAAATCGCCAAGCACATATCCATAAGGTCACTTAACCAAAGAGCTTCTATAGGAAATAAATAAATCTATATGTTAAAAATAAAATTCTTTAATAAATTCATTCATCCAAAAATACAAGTTTTAATAATATGGCACAAAAAAATTAGTAATTATAAACGTGAAAGAACCAAATTCATAAAGCGTTTTAGCATTCCTCTAACGGAATTTCGAACTTCCAAACAACTTACAGTCTCAGAGCTTTCCTAGGGGTGAAATCCAACACCTCGTGTAAATTGCAAATGGCCAGCGTTATCGTGTGTTTCAGTCAATTTTGACTAATGTGTGAAAGAACCAAATTCATAAAGCGTTTTAGCATTCCTCTAACGGAATTTCGAACTTCCAAACAACTTACAGTTTCAGAGCTTTCCTAGGGGTGAAATCCAACACCTCGTGTAAATTGCAAATGGCCAGCGTTATCGTGTGTTTCAGTCAATTTTGACTAATGTTTTTGGTCGAGATGCCAATATCTTGAATCAGGTAGCGTTACCATATATCTCACAATTCTTCTGTAAAATAATGATTCGTCTTAGGTGGAAGCTATATATCTCATAGGTTCTTCTGTAAAATAACGAGTAGTCTTAGGTGGAAGCTATAGCCTCTTTAAGAAATAACTTTAGCATGATTTCCGGAAACTTCATAAACTATATATCACAGTGACTCTATATATGTGTAAGGCTGGCCTAGAGCCTAACTGGTAACTTTACTTGGCAAAATGCGAGAAGTCGAATAGAACTTTTTATTTTTCCTCAAACACGAACGTGGTAGCCATTAATACATATAGAAAAATGGAATTTGGCTACCACCATAACAGAAATATGTGAAACAATGGAGGACTATGTCACTATGGCCTACAATGCTAGGGTATTGTAGAAACGATCTTTCTATTGTATTCCTATCGCTTCATCTTTTTGAAAGAATTAGCACTCCATTCGAACATTAAGCTCCCCAAACGCTTCAACATTGGCCTTTTAGCCGCACCGTTTTTATTATCATGACCCTTAACTTCAACTTTCTCTACCTGCACACAAATACCAAGCAAATTGAAAATACAGGTATAGGCTTGTGATTTAATAACGCTGCAATTGCCATTGAAAACGAATCCCAAAGTTTCATCTTCACCTTTTGTGCAGACGATCTGCATGCTGCTTTATTTTCTACATGCGGACTTGTTTTTGACTTCTTTTCCAATTTTCTGCGAGTAATAAAAACCAAAAAAATAAAGAGAAAATAGAATTTTCAATCATGATACTGTGAAATCAAAGTGATGAACATGAGGTTTACTGTGAAATCAAAGTGTGAAATCAAAGTGATGAACATGAGGTTTTCTTTTAAACATCAACGAACTTTTTAGGGAAACTAGGGATTACCGGTATTTCCAGCTGAAAGCTACTCTGGGAGAATCGTGAGACCCTTGAGGGCACGGATGCTTACTAGTATAGCACAGAAACGAAGGGCCTTCCATGAGGATCACGTCACCTTTCGGCCATTTTATGCTGCAAACATCCGAGCTGTCGTCATCGATGGACCAAAAAGATAAAGAAATAACCTCTATTTTTGCGGGCCCATGATTGATAAGACCGAAAATTATGTGCCAGAAGTCCCTTCCGCTCTCTGCATCTTGACGCAGTCTACTTTTCATCACCATTTCTACCTCTAGATGCGGTGTAGTAGAACAATTTCTTGAAGTACGCTGCGTAGCTGCAGCGCCTTTATTTGCACCCGTGTCTTTTGGCTCGACATGGTGTAGCTTTTGGATCGCCTTGCTTGACAGAATGTAAGGTTTGGTGTCTTCGACCTCTTTAAAGATTTCGGCGGTAATTGCCTCCTCGGATGTTTCGTTCTTTACATGATTTGGACTCTCTAAAGCGCTGGATTCATAATAAGATTCATCGCAAGAACTTTCCGCATCTTCGTATGAACCAGCGTTGTGTGGAGAACATGAACCCTGCTCCGTCAATGGCTGCACATCCGTTTGCTGTAAATTTACTCTTGTTCTTGAAATTCTGTCTCTTGTCTGCCAAGATTTACATCAATCTGGTCAATTCTTATCACCTCAAAAAGGCCGACTTAATCTATTGCTGTATAACAAGAGAATGTGGAGCTTTAATCTAGATATTGTTTCCGGTTTAACTTCACGGATATGTAATTTTTAGAAGAAATCAACGTCAAACGGGCTTTTAAGCGATCGAGATTAATTGACACATCTTGCCCAATTTAATTTTAAGAATTCCATCAATTTAATCATACAAGAAACTGCTTATGTGCGACCAAAGTCATAAAGAAATTTCCGTAAATCACCTTGGACTGATCCATCTTGAGATCGAATAAATTTTCGGGTTTAATATTATTCTCCCGCTGAAAGGAATCGAAGATCTCTCCTACAGACGCATCCAGTGCTGCAAAATCGATTTCTTGAGCTTCTCTTATCCGGTCAACATTTTCTTTGCCTTCGCAACCATTATTCCTGCACATCGTCCCCTTCTATGCAATCAACGACTAAATTATCTCAGAGATTTTAATTTTACGCTTTTTTACTCCAAAACAAGGTAAATCTATGAAGGCGAACTTCAATGAACTCCTTAATTATATGCAACCAACAATGATTTCAGACTTTTTGCCTGCATCATTCACTAAATAAAACAAATGTGTGTGCAAAAAAATACATTAGGGCCAAAAATCCGAACCAGGCGTTCTTCATATGCTCAACAAGGATCCGATCCGCCCGATTTTCCAGATCTAAAATCTTCCTTTCCTCTAAAGAATTCGACGAAAATATTCTCTTGTCAGCAACTTTTGAAAATCAAAGATAAAAAAAAATTCGCAGCATAAAGTGATCCTTCATTTACCTCTTAGTACTCGCTCCAACTGCATTAATTTTCTGCAATACGATCGTCGAAGTTCTATCAACTTGAGCGCGCCGGAGTCCAGAATTTTGGCCGTCTCACCTAATTTAACCTCTCTGGTAGCATCATTATGGTGAAAAAAATTAAGTCGACTTGACCGGAGAGAGACATTGAACGTCTTGAGGTCTGATATAATCCTGCATCAAAAGTTGTATCATAAAATTCGCATGTGCTTTTTAAAGTCCTTTTCCTGGATTTAAAGAAAGTTTAAAGTCGGGACTCCTCTAACTGGTTACTGCAGCAAGGGAAAGGATTTCTGTACGGCGGCAACCAGACCAGCTCCTGTATGCTGTATTTTAGCCATTAAAATTCAACAAGGTAAGTCATGAACAACCTGTAAAAGAACAGTAACAGAAAAACTGTAAAGATTTACAAATGTAGTCGGGGAAGTTTATTACAAAGAGAACTCCCGCGTTATTTGATCGTCGACGGCGTTCCAGGCCATGGTTTTACTCTACTAAGATGAGAGTGAAATTAACAGGAATTGCTAGGGTTATTCTCTAGCTTCAATATTGCCATACTACTTTTAAGCCGCGTCAACAATGCCATATTAGGTTTTTAAACCCTGTCAACGATGACTCTCGAAGATGAAACCAAAATACAAGACGAGAGACGTTCCTGAAATTTTATAGTGTTTTTTTGTATTATTGTAAAAATACGAAATAAAACAGCTATCCTATAAGCGTATTACAGCCATACTATAAAGAGGCACGAGGCATGGGGTACCTTACCGAGATTCAATAGGCCACATTAGTTTTACCTTTTTTTTTCCTCCAAATTCTCCCAATCGAATTGGAGATATAATTTTATATGTGTAAATAATAATAAATAAAATTATTTGTTCAATTTTTTATTCGGTAATAAGTTTTAGCATCGGTTCATAATAAATGTATACTTGCTCCATCTATTGGGAAGAAACCTAGAGCCACAGGGGTGTGAGGGAGTCATTAGAGTGCAAGTTCTAATTTCCATGGTAGGTATTTAATTGAATGGGGTACTAAATAGTGGTAACGAGTATTAATTTCGATAAATAAAAATATTAAGAAAGAAGAAAGAAAGAAATTATTTTAACATCTATGAGGTTAAAGATAGTATATAAGACAGATTTCTTTTTCATTTGCTTGATGTATTCGGCTCTTTTTCTATGAAGCCTCACAATAAATGCTCCCAGCTTCTCGACGAACCCCTCGCTAAATAGATTATCCCAAGAGTTCGCTGCCATCATATCTGCATAACTTTCCATGTTGCCTTTGAAGGCATCACATTCTAAAATGCAATGCTTTTCTATTTCCACTTTTTCGGAAGAACAAAAAATGCATACTCTTTTCTCCCACACTTCTTTTGGCCTTTTCCAACTCCCTACTTCACAACGGAGTTGATGAGAATTAGTCCTTAATTGAGGAATAAGAATTTTGGCTCTCCAAGAGATATTGGCCTCTATGTATGCTTTTGGTTGATGACTATGAATGAGATTAAACACTTCAATATAGTATTTTTTCTTTCTTCCTAGCTCCTTATCCCAAGTATGCTTATGGAACTTATCCATAACAAAAGCTTTTATCTATTTATTGTTTATGGGACACATGTTCAAGCAAATACCCCATTTACTAAACCATTTGTTATTTTGTTGCATCCAAGTCTTTTTTATGTTGCACAATATGTCATTAAAGATAACCTTAGGCCATCTACCCTCTTCCATTTGCTCATTTTTTTTTTCAATACCTTATGACTCGCACCATAGCAATTGATTCAATAGGAGCAACCCCTGTTTCACTTAGCAAGATAGCATAAGGAACTGCAATTTTAATCTTGAATTAGTTTGTAGTCAAACGCTTCTGAATATTCTCAATTTGTTTCCACTGCATGTCGAATGTACTATTGGCCCATAGTTCACAACCATAGAGAATCATCGAAATCACTAGAAGCTCAGAAAAAGCTTGAATGGTTTTCCAATCCCATGTCTCAGCCTCTCTACACCTATTTTGAAAAGCATAAAATTCTTTCCAACCCACCAACATTCTTTTCTTTCTACAACCATCCCAGCTTAGACTTTTGTTGAAGTCAATTCCGAGGTATTTGTAATATGCAACTTCTTCCAGAATGTTGCCTTCAAAGTAGAACTTATGTTGGTTATGTTTTCTATTTTTAGAGAAAACCACTACTTTCGTTTTGCTAATATTGACTTGCATCCCCACACTTCTACAAAAATGCTAAAGAGATAGTAAGTGCTCTTGCAAACCAAGAGTCGATTTAGCAATCAGAATAAGGTCATATGCATACAAAAGAAACCTTATAACAAACTTGCCCAAATAGATACTATCACCCCCTTGCGAATTTAACCACTCCTCAAGCTTGTCGATATATAAACCAAAAAGGGTAGGAGACAGTGGGCAACCTTGCCTGACCCCGATATCGCTTCTAAAACTCTCAAAAATGCCTTTTGAAGTTCTAATTTTGAATTTCACCTCTTCATACAACCTATGCACAAACAAAAATATTAGGGAATACCAAGAGCTTTGCCTAATTGTCCCTGCATTTTATCCATTTATATTTATATCAATGTAAAAGAAGCAATAAGAAACTCCTATATAAATTACAGGTGGATATCCATTAATGGCATTTTCAAATTTTCTATTACGTCACGTGGAGCCACGGATGGAATTTGATATAGTTTAAAATTTTATAGCACTGTCAAGATTCTTCCTTGAAGTTGTAAAAACTAGTTATGAGGTGTGAAAAGTGACAAATTCGTCTGTTTTGAAATTCCAACCATAGGTGGAGCTTAACCAGACAATATTGTCATGGATTAGTATATCATATTATCAGTTACTATCATTATAGTACAAGAAAATGCAAGAGCAGTATACTAGTGTTTCCAAAACTACTTGAATCAAGGCTTGAATTACTTCATTCATAATATCTTATGGTTATGGTCAATGTCATATGGTTCGGGTTCGAGTTTGGGTTCGGCAATGATTAGGTAAGTTCGGTTTGAGTTTGAATTTTTGATGAGGTTCGTATATATATAATGAATTATAGGATAAAATAGTTAGAAATCAACATTAGTAAACATCAAATATGCTCACTCGCATGGAAATTGTAAGGATAAGTTACAAGCTTGAGTTGTGACATGAAGTTATGAGTTTTGATCTATGGACTTGGTCAATGGCTATGAGATTCGATGAGGTTTTCCGAACCTCAAAAAAATTTTAAGGTTTGCCAAAATTTGAACCTCAAGGTTAAAGTTCGATGAACCTTGTGACATAAGTTGTAGTCGATGTATCACTAACTGCTCAGAGCAAGCATGCATGTACAGTCCAAGACTAGTTGTGGCAAAACAATTAGCTTTGTGAACCATGTGTTGTGAATGGGAGACTCTTGGTTAACGTTAAGGTCTGAATTCTCAAAAACCTGTCGCCATGCCACTGTAGTTTTGGTTCCTCTGTTGGATGTCACTACTTAGAACACTCAAGGCAATACATGGTTGTCATCCTCCCTGAGTGATTGTTCTTAAGTGCTCACATGGGCTCCTTGAAATGAGTTGTGAGCAAAGAAACATCAATTGAACTTATTCCCATGGTATATTTTGGGAAATAAGTTAAACAATTGATTTTGTTATTGTCTTTCTAATTTTCCATCAAATTTTAGAATTTGTCTAAATATACATTCAAAATTAGAATGGACTTTAAAAAAAAATATGAAAAATATAAATAGTTTTTGGGTCACATTTATTTCCACCATTTTAGACTTAAAACAACAATTAAAGTGCAAGGGCAAGGAGGACAATTGGTTATGACTTTTTTGTATTATGTATACCAATTTAGAGTCGTCCCATTGTTGTCATCATTATTGGGCTCTAAAGGTCTTGAATTCACCCTCTACCACTCCCAAGATCAAATTGAGTGAAGTAGAGAAACACTAAGAGGCATGCTTTGTCTTTCCAAAAATCAATGGATAACATTCATTTTCACCTTTTGCACTCAAACTAAGTGCCAAGAAGACAATTGGTTATGTCTTTTGATATTTTGCGCGCATTAATTTACTGAGTGATCGCCATTTTTAGGTTATGATGGTCTTGAAGGCATCCTCTACCATTGTTAGTCTCAAGTTAGGTTAGTCTCAAGTTAAGTGTACTAGAGAGACACTAAAGTGTCTTCCCAAAACCAATAGATCATATTCATTTCCACCTTTTGCAATGGAACAATGATTTATAGGATAGACTTACCTTAGATGATATGCCTGCTAAGCTTCTAACATGTTGAAATTGAACATTATTCATTTTCTTCCACATTAAAAAGAGTATTTTGCTTGAAATTCAACATTCCAATAGAGTTTCTCCTCAAACCTTAAAAAAATATATATTTTGAAAGAAATAGATGACAATGGAATGTATCAACTCAATTCTAGGTAGACTTGGTAAAGAAACAGGTTAAAGAAGGAGTAATCATGGAATGTATCAACTCAATTATGGGTAGCAATGGTGAAAGGATATAACTAAAAGATGCATTTTAGTATCTCATCTCAAATAAACAACTAAGAAAAAGTGACCTTTTAGGTTTCATCATAAAAATTTACACAAGAAAAAGCCTAAAAAACCAAGTTTTTTTTTTATTTTGTTTTCATTTTTAAAATTTGTTTAATATAGATATCATGGAAATTATTAGATTTATATAGTCACTTATATTTATTGAAAAACTTATATGAAAACTCCATATATCTATTTCATTATTTATCTCATAGAATCATTTATAAGCTTTTACATACTCAAAAACCTAAAAAGCCAAGTTTTCTATTTTGATTTCATTTTCTAAAAAAAATAACCTAAAAATCAAAGAAATTATTTAGATTTATATAATCATTTACATCTATTTTTTATCTTATAGATCCTTTTTTTACTTTATATAGGATAATTTTATGAAGATTTGCTTACCCATATCTTAATTTCAATTGCTTGGGAATAAAAAAAAAATGTAAAAAGGTTGAAGCTCTTCCTAAAAACTTTAATGGAATAACCCAATCTCCTAAGTCACCTCAATGAGCTGTGGGTTATAAATTTTCACTATCTTTTTCTCACATTAAACCCTACTTCTTAAGCCTCCATAGTGTTTGTGCTTCTTGAGAGCTTTTGGATGATGTAAAATTTGTCTCATTCTATGTCCCAAACACTAAGATATGGCCCTTAGAATTTTTCTACATGTGGTCACATTAGCATGTTCGAACATTTGACATATGGTAGATCACATGGCAACTAGTGCCACATGTGACATCAAAGGAATTTCCATGTGAGCGAAGGCCACATATCTCAACCATATCATACATTACCTTCATCATGTTTTACTTCTATTTTATTTATTACTCAAAAGGATTTATGTCTTTCTAGAAATATTATTTTATTAACTAGGCTAGAGTAAGATAAAACCCCTTCGTAAATAACATTTACATTTGTGGAAAAAAAAGAATTGGACCACTTTTAAAAACAATTATTATTTTATCATCCCCTTTTCCTTGGACTTAATTTTAATTTTCCAATCCTACGGGTACAGTGATATTCGATTAGCGGAGTTCTACTTTGATATTTAAGAGAGTCAGGGCAGTAATCAAGCCTTGATTTGGGCCCGGTCAAGGCGCAGTCACGTGCTTTTGTTTTATTTGTTGAGTTGGTTTGTCACATTTTCATAGTTGTTTCAGTTATATGATGATAAGTTTAATAGTTTAAATGAGAATTGATAACCCTCTTGTCTATTATCTTATCTTTATAAATATAGTCATGTGGTATTTTCATTTCTCGATTCATAAATGTATGGTTGCATGAAATTTGGCAGCGCATTTTGTTATTTGTTTCGATTTAATTTGTTTTATGTGTTAGTTGTTTTAAAGTGTTGTGAAGAAATTTTGGTTTGCTTAAGAAAAGGATCGGTGATAGTTTCATTTTAAAAGGAATTATAAAATATTAACTGCCACAAAATTGGTAACTAAAATAATTCATAATGCTTTTATAATTTTGGGACTATCTTGAGTGTACCTTTTAAGGATTATTAGGTAACTAAAGAACCACTTAACTTGAAGTTAAAAAGTAGGATCTTTTGAATGAAACAACCAACCCTTATGAATTTAGAATAGATCATTTAATAAGTGAAAAGTTTTCTCTGTTGTGTATACTGCATCGAACGCTTCATAAATTTACTAACACGGTTGACAATTAAGAGATATTGTATGATTCATGGTGTCTAAACATCAATAAAAACACTCGTCATTTTGGCATCATTGCCAAGGATTTTCTCAATGAGTCAAGCTCTTTTTCATAAATAATCCAAAAGATATTAGGGCTACAAGTGATCAAAGGAATTGTTCCTTTCAGTAACCTAGGCACCCTTTTCCTTTGTATTATATCATGATAAATGCATTCAAAACATCATAGGTAAGAAAAAGAAAAAATATTTTAAAACCCCAACATGTGGTACAGTGGGGAAAACTCCTGATAAATTGTTGGCAAGCCCAAAAGGGATTCCTCTAAAAGTTATCTTTCGAGTCGAGTAACCATTAAGAGGAGAAACATCAAAAAGGGAAGAAACCCCTTTTGAAGATGAATTTGAGTGTTCCACAAGATATAATAAGATTCAAACTTTCAAAACTACACAAGAAGAGAAGATGGGACAGGGAGATGTTAATGGACCAAAACAACAAAAAATAGTCACTTTTTAATTTCCCATTCAAGACCTCGATGTTGTGGTACAAATAAAAATTATTCCTCTTTATTCTCTTCCAAATTTTCATGGTCTATCTAAAGAGGATCCCGATATTTTCTTGTTTGATTTTAATGTGCTTTGTTGAAGTTATGATTATTCAACATATGCCCAAAAATTAAAACTTTTCCATGCCACCTTAAAATATGCATCCCTTCAATAGTTTATGGGATTAGAAGGAAACACTGTCCGATCTTGGGATTATATATAAAAATAAAAATAATAAATAATAAAAAAATAATAAAAAATTAAAATTAAATTAAAATTAAATAAAATTAAAAATTAAAAATTAAAAATTAAAAATTAAATTAAATAAATTAAATAAATAAATAAAATAAAATAAAAATTTGAGAAAATACAAATATTATAGCAAAGTTATGGACATTAAGGAAGAAATTTCTAATATGTCTTAGTCAGAGGACAAAAGTCTGGAAGATTATGTGGAGAGATTCCAATATACTTTGCAAAGAACTAAGTAAAGCTCCCTAGATCCTGAAACTTTATGTATACTCTTTCTTAAGGGAATAAGAGAGGATTGTTTAGAGACCTTGAATTTGATGGGTGCATGAGATGTTTCTCAATTAATGTATATGAGGAAATTTTTGAATTATGTAAACGGTATTCTAGAGGAAGTGCATAATATGGGAAATATTATCGATATATATTATCACAAATCAGTAAATCAAGTGGAACAAGGATGACTAAGGCTGAACTAGGGAATCTTTTAGACAATTTTAAAACTAACATTCTAAGTACATTCAGTTCACAATTAGATACCCTGCAAGCCAAAATAAAAAAGGAATAAGTTGAGTTGGCCTTTTCTATATTTTGTTTAAAGTGTCGAAAAAAGCATCCGCTTAGAGAATTTCCTTTGAATAATATAGAGGTGTGTGGCATTTGTGAACAAAATCATTCCACTCAAGAATGTCCTTCTTTGCCCAAACTTAAAGAAATATTTGAAGAGGCGGATGGGGAGACTGAGAAATTTGTTTTGTGACCTAGAAAAAAACTTAATCGCCTCGAACATATGTACCTCCTGGTCCTTCCCAACATTTTACTTTTCATTTTGGATTGTATCTTCCTATGCCATGGCCACAATGGCCCCCTCAAGTGCAAGGGAAAGGGTGGACCCCGGGATGGAGAGGACCCTCATCCTATGGGAATATGATGCATCCTCAACCACATCCACAACAACTTCAATTGACTTCAAATCAACCAACTCAAACGCAACCGAGACCCCAGTTGCCTACCCAGCTTATTCCAAATCCAAACAATAATAAAAATATTCAACCCACCTACAATATTGAATTGTAATCTTGTCCAACTTATCCCCTTTTAGTTGTGGATTGTAAAGATATTGATTTATGCGCACTCCCATCATTCAAGAACAAGATGAAGAGGATAACCTGCCCAAGTCATTATTTCCTTATGTTGATCATGAACGAACTCCTTAAAAGGAGTCCAAATCCATTCCTTATCTAGAGATGTTATGTCTTGGAAAACCTTCTATTCAACTTGAATTTGAATTTTTAGGGGAATTGAGGAATGTTTGTGTAAAAATTCCATTGTTCAAATCTATCAAGAATGTTCTTATCTATGCAAAAGATGTTCAGGAATTTTTTTTAAGGAAGCCAAAAAGAAAGAAAATAGATCCCAAAAGAGTGGAAGTAGTTGGGAAATTGGTTGACTTATTGTTACACAAAGTCTTTACAACAAAATATGGTGATCTAAGAACTCCTGTTATCACTATATATATAAATAATACCCCTATATCTAATACTTTAATAGAATTAAGGGCAGTTATTTATGTGATGACCAAGGAAACCCAGGATAAACTAGGGATACATGGTCTTCAACCTACCCCAACTATTCTCCAAATGGATGATAGATCCATGGTAAAACTAGAAGGGGTGTTGGAAGATATTGTTGTCTCAATAGATTCATGGGAATATCTAGTTGATTTCGTGATCCTCCAACCCAAGGAAAATCTTGGAGGCTACCCATTGATTCTTGGGAGGCCATGGGTAGCCACAACATATGCCTACATTAATTGTAGGTCTAGGGACATAACTATCTCCCATGGAAATTCTACTAAGACACTTTCCCTTTACCCTCCATCAAAACCTTCCTCAAACACAAAGATCATTTATGGTTTGAAGATAGTGATGAAGAGGCTACTCAACCTCTTCTAACCATCAATTAAGTCCCATTTTTAAAATAACATGATGAGGATAATCTAATTTGCACCTTTTAACACATCCTCATATCAACAACAATTTGTCGATTAACATGATTTTAAGAAAGAAAAGCTAAGAAAAATGTTCACCTATCGAGCTAACTTGACAATTGAAACCATTATTTTTGTTTGATGCCTTGGAAGATCAAGCTAAAAATATTGAAATTTACCCTGAAAATGTCTTAAACATTAACGCTATATTGGAAACATCTCAACAATAGATATTAGTGAAAATGCTTAAAAAGAATAGTAAAGCTTTTGCATGGGATTATACCAACATTAAGGGAATTTTTCCTAATTTATGTATGCACCATATTTATATAAAGGAGGATTCACGACCTGTCAGGTGTCCACAGCAAAGAATGAATCCAGCATTCAAAGACATAGTTAAAGAAGGACTACAAAAACTATTAAGTGGGGGTTTTATTTACCCTATTTCTGACAATAAACAGGTTTCTCCCCTGGAAATTGTTCCAAAGAAAAATGGAAAAATGGAGAGTATGTGTCGATTATTTGGTATTAAATAAAGCTACCTTGAAATTATATTTCCCTCTTACCTTTATCGACAAAGTCCTCGACACCTTGACACGAAAGAAATTTTTTTCTTTTCTTAATGGGTTTAGTGGCTATAACCAAATACATGTTGCCCCTAAAGATCAATAGAAAATAACCTTTACCTCTCCATGGGGGACTTTTGCCTATTGAGTGCTCCCATTTGGTCTATGTAACACTCCCACAACATTTGAACGACTCATTCTTGGAATATTTTCTAATATAACGAATGAATGCATTGAAGTATATATGGATGATTTTATGGTGTATGGGGAAACCTTTGATGAATCCTTAAAGAACCTTGAGAAGGTACTTATCTGATACAAAGAAACTAACATTTCCTTTAGTAATGAAAAATGTAAAATGCATTTTACAGAGGCATTTGTATTAGGACACCACATTTTATGTGAAGGAATTTGGGTAGACCCCACTAAGATTGAAGTAATTATTAAACTATTCTCTCCAACTAACAAAAAGGATGTTAATATCTTATTGGGTTATGTAGGATATTATAGAATATTTATAGAAAACTTCACAAAGATGGCTTCCCCATTGTTGCCTCTTAACAAAAATTGTTGAATTCCAGTGGAATGATTGATGCCAATCAACATTTGATACTTTAAAAAAAAAAAAAAAAAAATGATACTTAAAAAAAATTATCTTATGCTCCAATTCTTGGAGATCCTAATTGGTATTTTCCTTTCCACATACATAATGATGCCTTAGATATAGCCATTAGAGTTGTACTCGTTGAGAAATGGAAATAAGAAATTCCAGTTTAATTTGTCCTTGAATTAAACTGCGAATTAAAATTGAATTATATTCTCATAGCAACTTGTAAATAGTTAATTAAGTTTAATTAACTTAATTAGCTTAGGAATTTTGAGTTGGAAGTCTTTTGGAAGTCATGTATATGTTCTCCCTAAATTTTAGGGGTTCAGTATGAGTTTAGATTGAGTTGTAATTAGATAACTAGGTTTACTAAGTTATAGACAGTTAAACTAGTTCTAATTGTTTGTTGAACTAGTAGAGGATTAGCAGTCAGTTAGTGCACTGGTGCATCCACAAGTGTTACTCCAGATAACTGAAGATTCACTCATTAGAAACTCGTGCATGTCAGTTCTGAGAAAGACCCAATTGAGACTAGAGTGCAGGGAGAGTGTACTATCAATTGCGTGATTTATTGAGTTGTAAATATCATGCATGCAATCAGGAAGAGGACCTTATTAGGATTTCGTATTTTTGAAAGCATGAATTCCCTATACGGGTTATTCATCCTAGGAATTGTGCAAGGAAATAGGGGCTTGGAAGGAAGTGGAAATTGGCTAAGTGTTGGCCAATAGCAGGCTTGTGAGATAGAGAGTTGAGCATACTTGTTCGGAATTGTTCTAGTGAGAACAAGCTTTGTATCTTCACTCATATTTCTGATTTAATGCAATGCAGATAGTTGGGGTTTTGAGCAGTGGCTTTCCCCAGGAAAACTTATTGTGTTATGTGCCATTGATTTGTCTTCTTCTTGTTCATATTGTTTCCATCGATCTATTGGCTTCCACTGGTTGAAAGTAGAAGTAGATTCTTGTCCTGTACTTTAGTAAATTACATGAGCTTGTGAATCTACAAGAAATGATCATTGCAAAGAAATGCAATAAGATCACTTCCCAACCCAGGAAATTTGTTTTCCTTATGATTTGCCCCTAGGGCAAGAAGAAGGTTGTGGCCATGACTTGTAGTCAGGGCTCCTCTACACAATAAAAAAATATGTACAAGGTTGTGGAGGAGTACAGGGATATTTTCGCCTCACCCACAGGGGTACCTCTATACTGTCAGGTCAAGCACTCCATCGATCTGACCCCAGGCACGTCACTGCCCAATGGACTGATCTATCAATGCTATGTTATGGAGAACGATGAGATCAAGAGGCAGATTCATGACATATTGCAGAAAGGACACATTAGGCCAATCTCATCACTTGTGGGAGCCCAATTGTAATGGTACAGAAGAAGGATGGGACCTGGAGGCTTTGTATTGACTATGGGCCACTGAACAAGATCACTGTCCAGAATAGGTACCCAGTCCAGTAGATTGATGACCTTCTAGACTAGCTCAAAGGGGCCAAATATTTCAGTAAGATTGAATTGAAGTTAAGTTATCACCATGTGCCTATCGAACCCTCCAATGTGTGGAAAACTGCCTTCAAATCCAAGGAGGGTCTTTTCGAATGGTTGGTCATGCCGTTCGGATTGACGAATGCCCCTGCAACCTACATGAGACTGATGGACGACATCTTGCGACCCTTCACCAATGCATTCGTGATGGTGTATTTAGATGACATCTTGATCTTCAGCCAGAGTTGGAAAGAGCACCTCCACCATTTTCCATAGGTCCTTCAAACACTGCGACAACACAAGCTGTGTGCTAACTTGGAGAAATGCACATTTCGCCTGACCCAAGTTTAATATATGGGATACATCATTAATGAGTAGGGTGTACATGTGGACCCATCCAAGATACAAGTCATTTAGGATTGGCCAACCCCAACCACTCTAACAGAGACCTGTACCTTTTTGGGTCTTATCAATTTCTACTGTAGGTTCGTGTTGGGATTCTCTCATATCAGTTGACATTTAAGTCAAGTCACCAAGGGTGAAGTGAAAGAAAATATTTTTTGGTCGGAAACCCAACAAAAACCATTCTCCAAGTTGAAGAATCACCTTTATTCTGCATCAATGCTCACATTACCAGACCTGCAGCAACCATTTGAGATTGAGACAAATGCCTTCAAATATGCTATTGGTGCAGTTCTTACTCAGCATGGGCATCCAGTGGCTTACCACAATGAGACACTTTCAGAAAAAGGCTTAAAGTACCCCACTTACGACAAATAAATGCATTCCATTGTGCAGGCCTGTCGTCAATGGAAGCATTACATTCTGGGGAAAGAAACGTCATCCACACAAACCACTGACCTCTATAGTTCATACATACACAAGGGAAGTTGTAGAATGATTTCCATCAGAAACAATCCACCTATCTACAACCTTTCCATTTTAACATTAAGTATAAGAAGGACAGCACCAATAAAATCATTAATTGCCTTAGTTGACCACCATGGCGTTGATCACTGTGCTCGACTCCTATGGGCACGAGGCATTAGGATGGCCACATATTTACAAGAGTGATCGAGAATTTGGCAGCATGTACCAGACACTCCTGGAGGGGAAGCAAGTTCCAAATTTTCACCTTCGGGATGCACTATTATGCCACATGGGACACATATTTGTTCCTTCAAGTGAGTGTGCCAAGATGATTTGGGAGGTGCACTATAGTCGGGTCACTGGACATTTCGGAGTAGAGAAAATAGTGGTGATATTGCAGAAGTATTTTTATTGGTCAAAACTTCGTCAAGATGTTGGGAAGTACATTAGATCCTGCACCACCTGTGCCATTGCCAAACCAACCATCAAGAACCAAGGCCTATATACTCCTCTACCTACTCCTAGCCAACCTTGGGAATCTGTCTCCATGACATGTCCAACCTTCCTTCTATAAAGCATGACAACGCTTGTGTTTTTGTGGTCGTCGACAGATTCTCTAAGATGGCCATCATGGTGGCATGCAAGAAGAGTATCACAACAGAGGCCACTGCGAAGCTCTTCTTTGAGCGAGTGTGGGTACACTTTGGGATCCGACAGTCCATTGTCTCAGATCAGGAAAGCAGATTCTTGAGTGGACTTTGTTCAAGTCTTTGATCGATGCTGGATACAAAACTTACTAAGTCCACAACTTTCCATCCCTAAATTGATGGCCAAACAGAGGTTGTGAACATGATGATTGTACACATTCTACAAATGTACAACTCGAAGCATCCACACACGTGGGATGAAGTATCCCCTGTGTCCAACACATCTACAACAGAGCTCTCCATAACTCAACAGGTTACAACCCCTTTCAGGTAGGGCTGGGATTTCAGCCATTATGCCCCATTGATGTGGTCATATGATTTGCAGCCACTCAATTAGATTCGGCTCATGTTCAATCCAAAGCTGAAAGGGCTAACAGCTTCATTAAGCGCATTCAACACATCCGCCAATAGGTCCATGATATATTGGACAGAGCCAATGCTAAGTACAAGTAGCGCCATTATCAGCATCGAGTGTTGCACAAGTTCCAAGCGAGTGACAAAGTTTGGCTACATTTGTGGAAGGAGCGCCTTGTTGGATCCCACCACAAGTTTTTCCCGCTCCAATATGGGTCATACGGCATCAACAAGGTCGTCAGTGACAATGCCTTCAAGCTCAACATCCCACCATTCCTTGGTCTGCACCTAGTGTTTAATGTAGATCACCTTCGACCATACTTTCCACCATTGTTGGACACATATGGCATTGCAAAACAGCTCACACTAACAGAGCTCAACCCAAACTACATGGAACAGGCCACAACTGATCAGATCATGGACACATAGATCAAGAACACTCACTGAAAAAAGGATACAATTATATCGAGTTGTCAAAGTAGGCCAACTCCTTCACCGGGGCAAGTGGTTCACCAGGGACCAAGTTCAACATAAATTTCCTCACCTCATGGAGGCTCTACACGCAATGGGGACCATTGCTTCCTAAGGGGGGAGGAATGATCTAGGTGGATATTGGTGGCCACCCACTTATTCCACCTAGACCCCCCAATAGTTTCATCTGTTTCCTTGTTCGTTTCAACATTTACTATTTTTAGTAGTTTTTCGGGTCCTGAACTTCCGGAGCAGCTTTGACCCCCTAAACAACGTTTTTTTGGGGTTTGCGACAAGCCCATAGCTATCGATAAGATCTTGTGACGAAACTTGTAATAATCAGCGGGACCTTTCCAACAAGGTATCGTACGCACCAAACAGAGATAATATGACCAAGTTACAACCCCGAGAAGTTGGTTGCCCAACTAACCCCAACGGGGCCCACAAACTCTTAGTGTTACATCTCCCGAGGTTAGGGTTTTGGTTGTTTAGGGGTTTCTCATGTTTTCAAATAATAAATAGACCCTTGAACCTCATTGTAACACAATTCAGAGGCAGTAGTCGCCACATCTCTTCTCAGGGATAAGTTACCATCGCCTGAGCTATCTTACTTCCATTATGTTTGTAAGCATTGTTCATTATTTTCTATTAATGATATGAAATATTTTTTTGATGCAACACAATTCAGAGGCATGTAGACGCCACATCTCTTCTCAGGGATAAGTTACCATCGCCCGAGCTATCTTATTTCTACTATGTTTGTAAGCATTGTTCAATATTTTCTATTAATGATATGAAATATTTTTCTGATGCATCTCTATGTTTATGATTATATCTGTAAGTTGTTGCACTCCTAATTAAGTTCAGATCATAATTCCAGGTGGAGCCTCAATATATATTGCAGAAAAAGGTGCTCATGCTACAGAACCAAGCAATCGAGTAAGTTAAAGTATAATGGAAGCACTTTGGGCCCGATGAAGCTACATGGGAGATGATAGATCAGATGCGGGCTATGTATCCTTCCTTGTTTGTCGGTTTAGGAAAAGCAACTTCGATGTGGTGGTCTGGTATATGCTTTATGGTGGTTTGATATATGCTTAGATATGGTGTTTTGTATGTGTTTTGGTATATGACTTGATATATCTTTTGGTATATATTCATGATGATGTTGCCATATGTACATATGCGTATAGATGTAAATACCACCATGAGTTATGTTATAAACCTCCACTTTGCGGTATCGGTGTTATGTCATTATGATTATGTTGTCATGTTATTATGCTATCATGTGATTATTGTATCTTGATGTTTTGATGTCATGTGGGTTGACACTCAACATGATGATCATTGTAAATACTGTAATAAGTTGTGTTATAAAGCTCCACGAGTATTATGTCTTCTTTCAGTAGGTTGTTGAGGTACATGTGTGATTGAACACCGAGGACAGTGTCGCCCAAGGGGGAGGGTTCTGTAACAACCCTGGTGAAAATTCCATGCAAAAAAAGTTAAAAACAATAACCACGGTTGATGGACACTTATTCTAAGCTTAATGTTGGGAAAGAAATCCTAGGGGGTGTTCATTTGATTGTTTATGGCTAAGAAAATTGTCAAGGGCAATGACTAAGGCTTTGGAAAGGAAAAATGGCATTTTTGGCACAATTATTTATGAAAATAATGGAAATTAGGAGAAAAGGGAGGTGAAAGGTCACAAGTTGCATGTGAGGAGGAAAATGAGGGAAAATAATGGAAAATGAAGAAAATAGAGGCCTCATTCATAAAAATTCTTATGAGGATCAATTGGTAACCTTTTGTCAGTTTAGCTTTGGAGCTCTCTCATTATTCTCTCTCTGTCTCTCATATTGTTGGACACTTAGAGTTTTCTTGGAGCATTTTGGCATTGGAGAAAGAAAGGCAAAGAAAGAAAGAGGAAGCAAAGATCAAGTAGGGAAATGTAGGATCAAGCAGTTACAACAGGCTTCATTGCAAGTATCAACTTGCATGTGTATTTCCCTTGCTAGATTGGCATGCATGGGATTTCATGTGGTTATTTTCTATCATGGCATGGTTTTTGCCAGGTGCAACAATGTTTTTAGCCTAGCCTTTCCATTTTCAAATAGCCATGGTGTGATGGGGTTCTCATGTTTTGGTTGAGCTGGATTGGCGGATGGATTCAAAACTGAGTGAGGTGGACTCTAAAATGATATAACACGTGGCCTAGTAACCCTTAAGCCGGACTGTGGGTTGCGGTAAAGCCAGATTTTGTGTTGCCTCGGATTGCCTAGGAATCCTTGTCGGTGAATGACGGGATATAAGGTAAAGCCTAGAGGTGGTTTTCTCTCCATTGGGCCTAGTAATCTTGGGTTGGGATATGTGATAAACCATGGAGAGTGGATCTCAGTTTAGGGCCTAGTGATCGGTTTAGGATTGCGGTAAAGCTTGAGAGAATAGGAGACAAGAAAATTCCTCACGTTGTAGGTGGAGAAATCCGGTGGCATCCATGCATGTTTGGCCTAGTGATCAGGTGGAGATCACAGTAAAGCCTGTTAGGATGTGTTCATTGTGTTGGCGTAGTGATCCGATATGGATTACAGTAAAGCCTGGCTTATGTTGATGAGGGTGAGGTGGTTTAGCCTCGATATGCCCTAGTTGGTTCTTTTGGTTGAGTCCCACATTCATGCTTGGAATATGGCACGGGGGTAAATGGTTGAAGAGAGATTTGGCTTAGCCATTCTATGGTCGGGTGGAATGTGGTAGTCCCATCTCCGATTAGTTCATTGCTTTCATTAATGAGAAATTCATTCCCTTGATTTTCATGTTCAAATGTATTGATGTATATGTGGATTTTGATGGCTGACATGTTTATGGTATTTTTGTTCCTATTATGTTGGTTATATGCATATTTTATTGCAACAACTATGTATGGCTATCAGCATGTGTTACTTATAAATGAATGGATAATGTATCTATTGTCTAATAGATGATAATGCAGCAAATGGAATGAGGGAACAATGGTTCATAATGATTCCCAGATAAGTATGAGATCCCTACACTTAATTATGTTGTTTACACCTGTAGGTTACATGTTGATGATATGTTTGACGAAATCCCTAGCATGGCTAGTAGGGGTTTGGTTTTGGTATTGTTCAACTTATTGCTTTTGCATCATTTTTTCAATGTATTTTTAATGATTTCAAGCTATCACTCCATTTTGAGCAGTGGCTTGGGCTCTGGGCCTGCAAAATGGCTTAAATCCCAGGGTTGCTAGCACAAAACTAGCAATTTTGGTCCCTAGTCGCTGGCAAGGAAGCCTATGAGAGCGACGTTTGGTTGTTGGTCGCTCCCTTGGCCATAGCATGAGAGTGACTATGGCCTAAGAGATTCAAAACATTAGTGGGACCTAGGGACATGCTGTCTGAGTGGTTGACTAGCCTCCTAAGGGTTCTGTTGATGATGTTGGATGACTATGTGTGATGTTTTCGTTGATTCCACTCCCTTAAAGTTACATAGGAGGTCAAATATTTTCATAGTAGCCTCTTGTCTCATGTTTACCCGGTTGGCATGGTTACTTGGTTGGATGTGGGAGGAGGGTGTTAAACTAAACCTAGTTGACTGAATTTAAATAAACATTATTTATAAAAGTTTATTATAACTTGATTTATTGTTATTGATTTTGGGCTTCTGTGATCTATATTTTGTGTGGTGTTATCTTTTGGAATCATCGCATTCATGTTTTTGGAATCGACGTTTCGAACCATCCTCTGTGGTTTATCATCAGGGTAGATCCATGAGTGAATAAGTCAGAACTCAATAATGTAAAGGTGAGATCTTACTTCTTCTTTGCAATTAGTGATCTAAATCATTCTAATGTACGAATTTCTTGTAATTTCTCCCTCCTGTACAGGTTGAAAATTATTGATTTGAGCTTTCTACGATCTATATTTTGTGTGGTGTTATCTTCCAGAGTCATTGCATTCATGTTTTGGAATCGACGTTTCGAACCATCCTTTGTGGTTCATCATCAGAATAGATCCATGAGTGAATAAGTCAGAGCTCAATAGCATAAATGTGAGATCTGACTTCTTCTTTGCAACCAATGATTTAATTCATTCTAATGTACAAACTTCTTGTAATTTCTCCCTCCCGTACAGGTTGAAAATTATTTATTTGAGGCTTTTGCAATCTATATTTTGTGTGGTGTTATCTTCCAGAGTCATTGCATTCATGTTTTTGGAATTGATGTTTCGAACCATCCTCTGTGGTTCATCATCAGGATAGATCCATGAGTGAATAAGTCAAAACTCAATAACGTAAAGGTGAGATTTGACTTCTTCTTTGCAATCAGTGATCTGAATCGTTCTAATGTATGAACTTCTTATAATTTCTTCGTCCCGTACAAATTGAAAATTATATATTTGAGGCTTCTACGATCTATATTTTGTGTGGTGTTATCTTTCGAACTCATCGCGTTCATGTTTTTGGAATCGACGTTTCGAACCATCCTCTATGGTTCATCAATATGATAGATCCACAAGTGAATAAGTCATAATTCAATAGCGAAAAAGTGAGATCTGACTTCTTCTTTTCAATTAGTGATCTGAATCGTTCTAATGTACGGACTTCTTGTAATTTATTCTTCCCGTACATGTTGAAAATTATTGATTTGAGGATTCTGCAATCTATATTTTGTGTGGTGTTATCTTCCACAGTCATCAAATTCATGTTTTTGGAATCGACGTTTCGAACCATCCTTTGTGGTTCATCATCTGATAGATCCATGAGTGAATAAGTCAGAACTCAATAACGTAAAGGTGAGATCTGACTTCTTCTTTGCAATATTCAAAGCCAATTCAAGATAAACCAAGTGGATGGGACTTATGGTGTTAATGTTGCCCCCCTTGGTCCTAATCATGGCTAACCTATTCAACATGGCTTGTGGGTGGCTATATCGAGCCATAGGTTATACAGGCAACAATGTGGTGTGATCCTTGGTCATGCAGATGATTGTATGTTCTAGTTGTTTATTTCCCCATTTGAAAAAACAAATATGTTCAAAATTATAAAAATGATAGGAGGACATTGCTTTATAGCTACAAATTTTTGTTATGAAATTTCTTTAAATTTGAAGATGTTGTTTATACACAAACATGACAAGAGTTACTCGAAATATGTTATGAAACCAGCTCACAAAAAGATAGAAAAGATAGTTCAACGCGTTAGAAATTAGCCCCTTCAAGGAGGCAACCTCCTTTACATTACACAAATGAACAATTCTTGGATGATACAAATGATAAGACCTCCTTTCTATAAATAGGAGTCTAAGGGGTCATAATGTAATCAGACTGACATAAAAATAATAATGTAAGTGCACAACAATAACAATAGTGGGCTTCTATGGGGCACAATAATAACAATATGGGGACTACATGGGCACAAGAATATGATAAGGGGGTTGCACTAATAACAATAAGGGATTGCATTAGTAGTATAGGGACCTAACATGCCTCTCTCCTTCAAAAAGTGTTCCCTCAACGCTTGAGTAGTTAGGGATGCTTCTATATAAAATTCTCATCCTCTGTTATGAAACCAGCTCAAGAAAAGATAAAAAAGATAGATTAACACCTTAGAATTCAGCGTCTTCGAGGGGGAAACCTCCTTTACATTACATAAATGAACAATTCTTCAATGATTCAAATGATAAAACCTCCTTTCTATATATAGGAGTCTAAGGAGTCACAATATAATCCAGCCGACCTAACAATAATAATA
>APFE031615093.1:3926-14667 GCA_000404065.3 Pinus taeda
AACAGAGATCGTATGCCAAAGTTACGACCCCGGGAAGTTGATGTACCAATTTACCCAAACGGGGCCCACAGTTTGGCGTTTCATCTTCTAGGGTTAGGTTTTTGGATGTTTAGGGTTTTCCATTGTTTCTAAACAATAAATAGGTCTTTGAGGCTCATTGTAACACAATTCAGAGGCATGTAACCACCACATCTCTTCTCAGAGATAAGCTACCATCGCCCTAGCTGTTTATTTTTGTTTTCTGTTTGTAAGCATATCTCAGTATTTTACATTAATGAAATGAAGTATTATTTCTGTTGCATCTTTGTGTTTATGGTTATCTCTATAATTTGTTGCGATCCTATTTAAATCCAGATCAAGCATTTTGGCCAGCCATTTATTTTGTTGTGGCGATGATAGACGTTGCTCCAAAAAATATTTTAAGCTTTGATGGTCTATGTGGATTTGGAAATGTCGCCCCAACTAATATGTTCATCAAGTGTCTACTACATGTAATATGGCCATCATTTCTTTCTCATAGGTAGATTGATCCAGATGTTTTGCACTCAGTTGTTGGCTGGTGAAGGCCAATGGTCGACCTTCCCGCATTAATACAAGACCAATACTACTACTAGAAGAATCACATTCAATGACAAAAGATTTGGTGAAGTCTGGTAGGGCCAATACGAGAGTGGAGCACATGGCCTGTTTGAGAGCCACAAATGCCTACTGAGCTGCATCAATCCAGAGAAATGAATTTTTCTTGAGAAGATTAGTGAGGGGTCTAGCATTGCGACCATAATTGCGGACAAATTTCGATAGTAGAGAGTGAGACCCAATAATCACCTTAAACTCTTCAAGGTTTTTGGTTGGGACCAATATTGCATTGCCTGTATCTTTTTTAGATCAACCCTCACTCCTTCACAACCCACATTGTGTCCCAAATACTCGACTTCTTCCATGCCAAAAGAGAACTTGGACAATTTGGCAAATAATTTTTTATTCCAGAGGAGTTGGAAGATTAGGTCTACATGTTGAAGATGTTTTTCCTAGGTTAGGCTATATATGAGAATTTCATCAAAGAAGATAAGGACAAATTTTTAGAGATATGGTTTCAACGGGTTGTTCATGAGGCTTTGAAAAGTATATGGAACATTACAGAGACCAAATGGCATGACCAAGAATTCATAATGGCCTTCATGAGCTCGGAAGGCAGTCTTGGGAATGTCTACTTCCTTCATGCGTATTTAGTGATATCCCAAGCGAATATCTAGCTTGGTAAAGAGTTGAGCACCATTCAGTTCATCAAGAAGATCATCAACAACTGGTATAGGAAATTTGTCATTGATAGTGATCTTGTTGAGGGCCCGAAAGTCTGGACACATGCGCCATTCTCCATATTTCTTTAGCACCATGGCCACTGGTGATGAATAAGGATTTATGTTGGGACGAATAACATCGGCTTTGAGGAGTTCCTTGATGACTTTTTCAATTTCATTCTTTTGGGCGAAAGGATATTAGTATGGGTGCACATTAGGCGGTTGGGCCCCCTGGACCAAAGGGATGCTATGGTCATGTTCACCCCTAGAGGGTGGAAGCTCTTTAGGTTTGTCAAATACTTGTTGGTGGTGGTCTAAGACCTATTGCATCTTAGGATGAATATGAGGAGTAGTGGCTTTAATGGCCCGAATGGCATTAAATTGGGCAATGACTCTGTGATGGCCCTTTTTCAAAAGCTTTTCCATTCAACGTGAGCTAATGATAGTAGGAGCACTTGCCTGGAGTCCTCGTAATGTATGAATGTGGCTATTCTGCTTAAATCTCATATATAACTCTTGGAAATCCATTGTGATCAGGCTCAGTGTGCGAAGCCATTCAACACCCAAGATAATGTCACAACCACCCATTTCAATAACAAACATATGGGTCTTTAGGTGGTAGTCTCCCATTTGAAGATTAATATTTTCACATCAACCTTCACATTTCATCGTCCCCCCATCAGCGATAAGGACTTGGAAATTAGTTATTGCCTGCACAAAGCAATGAACAACTTCTGTGACTCACTTATGGATAAATCTATGAGTGCTACCACTATCAATCAATACCAAAACCAATTGATGTTTAATAGAGCCTCAAATTTAGAGAGTTTGAGGTGAAGAAAGTCCAGCCAAAGCGTGCACTGAGATAACCGGCTCATCCGTTGTAGTTGTGAGTTCATTGTTGGTTTGCATTTCCCCAACTTCATCCTCAGGCACCTCAAGGGATGGAGCTTCCTCATGTGAACTGTTATTAGTAGCATCAATTTGAAATAATTTTGGTTCCTTGCATTTATGTCTATGAGAGCACTTGTCATCATAATAGTATCATAGTGCTTGTTTTCTTCTTTCGGCCATTTCTGTTGGCGACACCTTTTGAACCTTAAGTGTTTGGGTGGGGCCTTGAGCCTGGGTGGGATGCGCCTTGCTAGAAAAATTTGGATGATTGAACTGGGTGGTTAAGGTTATTTCCACTTCTAAGGCCTTTTTGCATGCGTCCATCCAAGTAGTTGGGTGGTGCATCTGGACATGGGCTTGGATGGCTTCTTTTAGGACACTAATGAAACACTCTGAGTAGAAGTCATCTCCTAGACTGCCAGTTCTGATGGCCATTTGCTCAAAGGCTACAATGTATTCCTTCACTGCTCTGGTTTGTCGGGGCTTAGTGAGATGACCTAGAAAATTTGTTTCGCGGTTAAAGCGATCACATATGGATTTCGAAAACATGTGCCAAGTTAATTTCCCAGGATAACATTTTCGATGCCAATGCCACCATTTCCATCTCTCTTGATCCAAGTAAAGGGATCTCACGTGTGGTTTAGTTTGATCTTCCCAGATATCATTAAGGGAGAAATATTATTCTATTTGTGTTACCCATACTATAGGGTTAGAGCCATCAAATTTGTACATGTCTAGCTTGAGCGTCTGGTGGTTGGAAGAGTGGTGATTTCCATGGAAGTGAATGTTGAGGCTCGATTCTCCTTCTAGATGTGCATCAACACTAGGCTCCTCCATATGAGGAAGCCTTATAATGGATGATATCTATGAGAGATGTTTGAGAACCTTGTCCTCGACTGCCTCGAATTTTTCTTCAAGGCTGGTGACCCTCTCGAGTGCCTTTTCTGCAGCCATAACTTGAGATCAGGTACTCCGCATAGACCAATCTTGGACAATTTTTTTGAGCTTACTTAAGAGTAGTATGTTTGGAAATAGGGAAAGCTTAGGATTCTAATGATATGGATCACTTGAGGTTACATCGGAAAAAAATTTGGGACTGCCAAAAATTTGGGGCTTAGAAGTGATGGTACCACTACGATCAGCTTGTCGTCCTCAATCTTATGGGCTAAGTCTCTTGCAGGTGCCCTTGGATGGTCTCTAACTCATTTTTTTTGTTACTCTGAAAGGAGTTTTACTCCCTACTGATCAATAATGCAGTGGCCGAATTCCAGAAAACTTGATCCTACCCAATGTCTTATGAAATTAGGGCCTGGACTATAGTAGCAACAAGCCTCATTGCACAAAGGGTCTAATTGACATTGTGAAAATCCCAACTACTGAATGTGAGTTACATGGTGGTGACAAAACCCCAACTGTTGGATCTTATTTGCACGATGGCGACAAAACCCCAATTGCGAGATTTGATTTGCATCACAGTAGAAGAACCCCAACTGCTGGATCTAAACTTGAAGATAAGGTAGAGGACGATCTTCAGATAGTAGAGGGAACTATGGTCATAAAGGAGTGTCAGGTGCAACATATTGCAACATACATAGGGGTTTAACAATAGTACTCGGCCCAATCTTTCAGGGTGCTAACTAAGGAGGATCGACTGTACCCTTAGCCGTACTACTCGACTACCCTATCGTACACACGAGTAATCTTCTCGAGCGTTGTTCTCAGTGTATTCTAGTAGCAAGATGACTGACGACTTATCCAAGGCTAGGTTTCAAGTGAGCCTAAGGGGCTTCTGATATACCCATGGGTACATGGAAGTGCAGTCCATGCATGGTTCTATCTAATGCGCTACTACTCGAAGGGGTACCCACAGGGGTTATAAGGGATTCCAACAAGCGTGACTACCTCTTGTAGTTCCTACATGCATGCCTCCCCAAATCCACAGGTTTATGTGCTCAACGACAGATCCCGTGGTTTAAAGACGTCGGAACAAGTCTCTAGCCTAAAAAAAATCTGCGAAAATTGGAGGTACAACTGGCACTGGAAAGTGCTATGATGCCACTTGTTATGCTCTTAACCAGCGAGAAATTTTAGAATACCATAAATGCGAAGAAATATAGCCCATAACACAAAATAAAATGAGAAAAACTACAAGTATTTTATTATTCAGAAATAGATTCAATGTTCACTTGCCTCTTCGAGGGGGCAACGTCCAATAGAGCAGAGCTCGATTACAATAAGACTCGATGATCTTTCCTTTACCAACTAAGACTATTTATAGCCAAATGACATCCAAAACCCTAACTAGTGGCCCCTTGCATAACATAGGTTAACCACTTTATTTATTAGCTATGGCCCATTTACAACTAATTGTGGTCCCTTTTCTCTAATGCAGGTCAACCACTTACAATTATTAATACGGGCTTTATTTACTCTCTAACTAACTATGACTATGACTCAGCCCATTGGGCTTATTACATAAATAAAGGGGTTAGGGTTGGACCCTAACACACATTGACATTAATATTTCCATATTCCATGAGATGTTATAGATTGACTTTTGGTGCAAATATCTCCTTTGGGTGTTCTTTGGGATGCCATTATACTCATTTGCCATGGATAAGGTTAAGATTGCTTTCTTTAAGCCCATCTTTGGATCTAGCAATATTCCATAGAAACCAAAATAAAAATACTCTAATACTAATACAATATATAAGCAATCATGGACACTCCACTCGAGAGTTTGACATAATAGGGCTTCAAATGTTGACGTAAAAACAATGAGGTTATATTCTATTATGTGGTGATGAATTATGATCGACATGTAATATTATAACCATATCACATATTATATGGAAATTAATTAAAAAATAAGAGAAAGTTGCAATAGTAAAGGGAGCTTACCATCCACACAATGAACACAAGATGTCTCATGGGAGACATAATGTGGCAAAAAAGAACAAGAAATGAGGATTGTGCCTTGCTCTTTTCTTGTCAAATTTATAATGCAAGATACAAACAAAGATTGGCTCACAATGGAGTAAATAAACATAGTGGCATGTGATAGGTTGCTATAATATCAATTTGTTCCTCTTTTATATTATGATATCCCACTCACTTTGCTCAACTATGGAGCAACAAATCACTACAATAAGAATGAAACCCCTTTCTTTCATTGTGACTGTTTTTAAACATGTCTTGGCAGTTATCAGGATTAAGGGTTTCACATTCCCAACTCTTAATCAGGGTTATGGTTCTAGGCATTCTAGAATATTCATAAAAATCCACACATAAATTGATCCACATGTGTGAGTAATATAAGTTGAGGCAACATCTACTTAATAGTGCAATGACGAAAACATAAATCAATTTGCTAAAAACATAACACCTTTATATAAATTTAATTGTAATACTTTTAGACCATTATTAGTAACTTAATATAAAAAAGTTGCTAACTTTATTAACAAAATTTAACCTCCCAAATTATCATTTAATAAATCATAGAAATTTCAACAATCATCATACCCATATCAACCCTAATATTAAACCTAACAAGCCATAACTATAATTTTTCAAAAAAAAATATTAAAACAAATAAAAATTTACATCATGATTCATAATTCCTTTCACACTAATCTCCACCACTTATTATATTTTACATATAAACTGTCCACCACTTATTATATTTTACATATAAACACCAAAATTTCCATTACCACAACTCAATCCTACACCTCAAACAATAACATGCCAAAAATGACAAGTGATTGCTAATTTAATTGGTTCTTCAAACTCCCCACTGACGTGGAGTATCCCTGTCTATACAATGGATCGAGGATGGAGGAACAATTTCTTTAAAGAGTAGATTTTAGTTCTAAAAGTTGAGACAAGGTGTACTCTGTACATTCATTGATGTTGCATCATTGTTGATTAAAACTAGTATATGGTTATATACTAGGTGTTGGGGAATAATATAAGAATGTTTTAACATCTGTGGTTTTGGGAATTAGAAATAACCTATTGCAAATTGACATGAAAGATGAAAGCTCATTGTGACAACATATTTATTATTATATGGACACATAATAATAACATTGGTTAACTAGACATTGACCTTGACCTTAGGAAATATAAATATATTAAGGTGAGATGTCAAAGTCTAATCTCTAGACTCCACTCCACGGAAAGGGAACATATTGTACACCACATTAACATAGGAAGGACGAGGTAGTTGCAAAAGGGCAATATATACTCGAAGTAAAGATCAACACTACCGTTCACGTGATACACAATCACATAATACAAAAACGAATAGAAGATAAGGGATATGGTGGTGATTGATTTGTGTGTCCCAAGTTTTTTTAAATTAAAGTGTTTCAATTTGGTTCATGATAAAGTTCACCTTGCCACTGATTTCCAAAGTTTACCTTTATAAAGTTTTGGTGATGAATTTCCATGTGTGTTTGAAATCATTATTATAGTTATGGATAAGAATGTTTACTGTCATTTTTTAATATTATAATTATGTCTAAAATATTTGTTAGATATGGATAAGAATGTTTATTGTCATTTTCTAAGATTGTAATTATTTTTAAAATATTTTTTTAATGAAAGAGTGAAAGATGATTAAATTTTTAGTTAATTATGATGTTCATATAGTTAATCATTTTATTTTTAGTGTCCTTGTTTTTCTTTGTTACTCTTGTGTGAATTTGAAAAAATAATATAATTTAGATAATTTTTAAACTAAGAAAATGAATATTTTTCCAATTAAAAGTTGAAAAATAATTCAAAATTTTTAGTTAATTCATGATGTTTGATATCAATATATTATTTATTAATTAGTTAATCATTTTTACCTTTTAGTCTTCTTGCTTTGTTATTCCTTTGTTTGAATTTGAAAAAATATATAATTTAGGATATTCAAACTAAGAAAAAGAATCCGGATTTTTTTTTTTAATAATGTTAAAATGATGCCAAAGTTAATCAAACTTTTAGTTAACATGCTAGTATTATCAATATATTATTATTAATTTATGTAATAATTTTACTTTAGGCATCTTTGCTTTGTCATTCCTATGGATTTGAAAAAATGATATAATTTAGATAATTCAAACTAAGAAAAATAAATAACTTAAAAAAAAAATTTCACAAAATCTTTAATCTTAAATCAATTTATTGTTTACAAAATCTAGAATTGACACGAGATTTATACACTTGCAATGTAAAAAATAAAATAAAATCAATAAAAACTCACATAAAACAAGACACATACAATCACAATAAACATGAGCTAAGAGAAAAAGACAAGTCATTTATTATTGTAATCATTGTAAGCACAAAAAATATGGTGCCCCTTGCATGTAGAAAGAATAAATTTTTGTTCATGACAATTTTTTTTCTCAACATTTATCTTCAATATTTATTTATTCATCTTCATTTTTTTATTTACATATATATGCCTATGTATTACAATAAAAGAGAGCATTCACATAACAACAACACTTATGATGACCATACTTCGTTATGTTAAACTAATAAACTTCCACAAACTTAAAAGTTATTTCTAATTGAAAAAAACATTGATGAAATATATGAGTGAACTAATATTTCCAATATTTAATGGTTGGATTGAAATAGTAAAAAACAAAGGGAGAAAATGACTCGCTATCAATTTGTATGATCCTTGACTAAGGGAACATCCCTACTTAGATATTATAAAGCAACTATATTAATATATGGATTTTTCCATTTAGATAGATGATATTCAATAGATATAAATAAAGGGTACAAAGTTGATTATATAACTTTAGATATAATCTTTAAATTATGAATGTCGAAATGTTGAATACTGACTTTCTTTAAAGGGAAATTATTTATACATTTTTTTAATTTTAATTTTTTTAATTTTTAATTTTAATTTTATTTATTTATTTATTTATTTTTTAATTATGTCAAGAGACACTTGTGAGAAATCAATAGGGCCAACAGTTAGGATGATTTCTCTTTACTTGATAATTGCTTGTGAAGTTATGTTGGCTTCTTATTACTTTTATTATGTTTTGTTCATCAAACAATTACCAAAACCATAAACTATGAAAATCACAAATAGACAATGAACATAAGATGTAGGCTCCAAGCTAGGGCAAAACCCCTCCAAGGGGAAAACCTAGAAAAAACTTCTCTTCTTATGGAATCAGATCAAATGAGGAATCCAAGACCCAAACAACAAGACCGAGACCTCCAACAAGACCCAATTCAACCCTCCTCCTAAGCTCTTTTGGCAAATCAAAGTAAACTCAAGTCAAAACCTTCCAAAACAACTCCAATCAAAGTTTCAGCCCCCATCTTCATAATTTTGGACCTGTAGTGAATCTATAACTTCAGTCCCTGCAACAAATTCAAAATTTCGCATGTGTGAGAGATCTAGGGCATATTTTAGGACAAAAACTTCAACATTCTTCTTCCTTAGGCTTCACTTTCTCTTTCTTGCTTTCTTGCTCCTTCTCTTGAATTTCACTCTTCTTGTCTTGGAGATTGAACTTGCTTGTGTGGTGCTTCAAATGAAGTTGAATTGTCTCTATTTATACACATAAAAGAGGTCGAATTACCCCTTCTAGGGCTGACTTGATGAGGTAGGGACGACTTGGTCTTGTGGGTACAAAAATTACATTTTTTTGACTCAAATAAATTTCTTTTTCCATTTTCTTTTAAGAGTCTAAATGGGACTTGACTCTAAGACACTATTTTGACTTATGACAAATATTCTTTGGACTCAATATTTTCTTTTCAAAGTCCAAATTGGACTTGACTCTAAGACAATATTTTGACTTATGACAAATATTCTTTTGACTCAATAAACCCTAAAAGCATGAAGAACATGCTTGATCTAGATGACCAATTGACTTGAACATGAAAACCATGCTTGAAAAATAATATTTCTTTTTCTTCTTTTGATCTTTACATGAAATGTACAATAACATAAGTATAATAACAATTATGAAGACTGAACATAGTTACATTTTCTAACAACAATCTCCAACCTACTGTGTGAAAGATGTTGTAATGTAACATAATGTAATGTAAACATTTTAACTCAATCAAAATAAAATAAAAATAAAAGTAAACATATAAAAATAAAAATAAAAATAACCCATGGTATTCACCCATGATATTCAATATATCATGTGGAATATAACTATTTAAAGGGAGGAAATTAAACAACTCTAGATCCATATTAACTCTAGATCTCTAGAGGAATCAAATCTCTTGAGATGCAAACTTCTTTTAGAGTGAAAATAGATTTGATCCCTCTTAACGCTTGGTGGATCCAAAGTTAAAATGCATCTAGGCTGCTAAATATATATATGATAATCTTAACTTGATTTGACCCATAACGTACAAACTTCTACAAATTAAAATTTTATATTTTATATTTTTATTAACTATTTCTTGACAACATCAACACACACAAGCATGTTTTGAAGAAATTCAAACCCTTTTAAAGACAATTAAAACACTACATTTTTATCAATAAAACACATAATTATTTACATTTAAATTTTTTTATTTACACACTTCTTATACCTAATCCTATGTCTATACTTTTATTTGCACACACCACTTATCCCTCATTGTATGGTTATAGTTATGCACGGAATAATAAACTTCCACATAAGATTATATTCAAGTATCTGTATGTGGGCGCATTTTTGCCATAGGAAAATATTCTTCATGCTTAAAAGGTGAAAGAACATTAGTTTCTTCTGGTGGAACAACATGTAAAATGTAATTGAGTGACATTTGAACCTACACTAGCTTTTATTAATGACCCCACTACACACTTTTCTATGAACATTATGCAAATATTAATTATGACTAATGAGTCAACCTCTCTACTTTTTAGTCTCCTTATTTTACTATTCCTTTGGGGATTTGAAGAAGGGGCATAATTTAGATAAATCAAATCAAGAAAGAGAAACAATCTATTTGACGATTGACCATGAAAAATTATGTAAATCAATTAGTTTTGACAAAATTTTTAAAATCTTAGATCAATTTATTGTCAAAAAAATATAGAATTAGACACAAGATCTATGAATGTGTAATGTACAAAGACAAAAATAATTTATAAAACCTTAAAAAAAAAACAAGATATATACAACCAAAATAAACATAAGATAAGAAAAGAGGACAAATCTTTTATTATCATGGTCCTTGTGACCACAAAAAATACATTACTCCTTGCAAGTAATACATTACTACCTGCAAGTAATACATTACTCCTTGCAAGTACAAATAATAAAATACATTACTCCTTGCAAGTATAAATAATAGATTATTCATGAGAGATTTCTTCTCTAAAAATTTCTCTCAAGTATTTCAATGCATTCATCTTCATTTTATGTACATTTATATGTCTATGTATTACAATAGAAAATATAGTTTTACATAACAATAATAATTATGATAACCACATTAAGTTATATAAAGAATAATAAACTTTTACACATGAAACTTATATATATATATATATATAGGCTAAATAACTT